>JAHSPW020000013.1:14802026-15032026 GCA_019985065.2 Arctostaphylos glauca
GACCCCCTGAAAATGAATCTACTTCGCTCTCCAACCCTAACTTTGTGGTACTACATCTTGTGGACCCCTGTATTAATTCGTGTGTGTGGATATATACCTAACTTCTAATAAGAAATTTCTTATTTTAATAAAATGCGGAACTCTTCTTTCTTGATCAAATTTAGATGAATGATTCAAACAGTTCAATGTGTTTAAAAGATATTTTTAAATCAGCTCAAAATATTATCGCGAATGATTTCTTCCAAGTAGTTTTTTATAAATGGTCAATTTTTCATAAAACTATTCATGTAAATCATTTATAAAAACAACTTCCTAGATTAAGTTCTTCCGGGTATATTTTTGAGCCGATTTCTCACGGGTACACATAAAAATGTGTTTTAAACACATTGAACGGTTTGGATCATCAATCTTTTATAATAAAAAAAAAAAGTGGTCCATATTTTAGCAAAATGAGGAACGATGTATATTTGTTTGAATCGTTTTAAATTTATGCAAGATGCAGCTAATTCATTGTATGTGAATAAACTTTCATGGTATTTGTATAGTAATTCATAATTTATACATAAAAAGTTGGGGGAAAAAACCTCAAGCATTAACAGCCACTATACTTATGGTACACATTCAAATAGAGAAGAAGTATTGTAGCATATCATTTTATATCTCTCTATACCATATACTAAACACGTGTATCACCATGGCATTTCCTCTTTTTTTAAAAATAATTAAAAAAAACTCACAAAAGTTCATGTCAAAACTAATGCTTTTATTCACTCTCATTTTGTTTTCCCATTTACAAGCAAAAAACTTCCAAACTTTTCCTCAATTAAAGCTTATTCTTCCATATGATTTTCTCTTATTTTTTCCTGGGGTAAAAAAAAAAAAGAAGATAAGGTATTTTGGTAAGATATTTTAGTACTCATATATTTATAGTACGAATACCACGCTTATATCTGTATATATATGCTCATGGTTTTGGTTGGGAAATTGGAATGCTTGATGAGCATGTGCCTCTCGTGCAGGGACAGTTTAGAAGGAGAAAGATGGGTGAGGCAATCTAATGTCTTCTCTCTAATTGGATCACCTTCTAAATTAACATTTTCATAGGAATAAGGAAAGCATATATTTATACTGTATTCGTACGTTAACGTAATTAATTCCAGTTGCCATGCTTAAGGAATATAGTACGGTATTGCTTATTTATTTCCCACCAGATCCAAACTGCCAATATAATATCGAGTAGATGCATAGAATCAGAAATCTTACTTAGTGGGATCAATTGCTTGTCAAAAATTACACACGACGACGTATTTTTTCTATGTAATAATTATTTGAAAATGTGTACATGGTACTTTTGCTAGATAAGCATCTCTTTTGCATTAATCTGTGGTTGGTTCAGTGGAAGAAGAGAGAGTGACTAAGGGATTTGTTCTCATAAGTTTATGAGATTGAATTCCACCAGAATCAATTACTATGTTTCACTGGAGATTTATCCAGTTATTAACTTCAAGATCCCGAAAACTAGTTGACATTAGATTGAGATAATTCTAAAATTAGCCGGATACCTCTGTTATAAAAAATAAAAAAAAAATTATTCTACATTATAACTAGTTAAACTAATTAGCATTCTTTTATCAACAATGCTAGGAACACAAATTTCCTACACAGATGTGTCCGGATCCGTAAAGGGTCCCACGTGCATCCGACGGATCTGGACACATGTCCGGATCTGTGTAGGAAAGTCTGTGTACACAGACTTTCCCTTCTTTTATTGAGCCTCATTCACAATCAAAACTGGGTTTTCACATTCTGTATATATAGTACCGAAAGATCTTATTTTATTAAGGGTGGATCTAAGGATTTTACGACCTACGTAATGAGCTAGCTAGGATCAAATCTACAATTACACGCTAAACTTTTTGAAAAAGTAAATGATTTCAAAACCACTTAACGGGACATCCCTTTCCATCGCACCCGCTCGGGAGCACATGAACCCAAAGTGAAATAGAAAATATTAAAAGTTTCAAGGGTTGAGCTGAAATTATTTATTATTATTTATTTGATAATTCAGAATGTCTGGATCATACACACTTCAACTAATCTTTTAAAAATCAATCTCATCGTCCACTAACAGATCTGAACTAAAGATACGAGAAAGTCATCTATAGAATAGTCTAAAAAAATTGATTTCTAGTAGCCAGGGTTCCAATTAAAACCGTTTTCGTGGATCGGCCTCATAAAAGTTACTAATACCTATGAATTTTTTTGAACACGAGACAATAAGAAGAAGCAAATCTTCACCATTAGTCCAAACCTTTGGGGTTGTAAAATTATAGATTGTTTAGAGAGGTAATGATAATGATAATGTCTTCATAACTTGTGGAGAAGAAATGCTATTTCTGTAAATATACATCAAAATTATAGAGGGTAGTACGTATTTTTCCAAAACTTGAAGGACCCGGACCCCCCGCCCCCCGGTCGGCCACCAGACAAATGCCCTTGGTACGTAGAATCTTTAATGGTGTTTCACATTATACAGCTTTGTCTACCCACATAGAGGTAGATAAGCATATGGGAATAATTTTTTTGAAATTTATTTTGTCTACCTACATTTCAAGTTAATTTATTTTGAATAATCCCAGAATAATTTTTCAAGTCAGCAGTAAATTTTTAGTATTCTTTTGAGAATAAAATTCAGACAGCACGACCAAAAGGGGTTCGACTGAGCGATGTCGGTCACCTTTTTTTTTTATCCAAAGCATAGAAATAGTAGAATTTGTGAAGTAATTTCTCTTTCCTTTCAGTCAAAACAGTTAGCTTGGGGAAGAAAAAAAATTGAATGACAAACAAGGAATTAAGAAAAAAAATGTGAAGCATTTTTTTTATACACTAAGATTACGTAATTTTGGTGCATGGTAGGACCTGCACCCCAGTCCAAACAGTAAACGTTAAACTCTTTAAGTAGTTGCCCATTTAATCAACCACTTGATGGATATGATGGTTTAACCAATTAACATGTGAAACCACGTAAGTAGCATACTTAACTCCCTATTTTTTTTACTACTGGGAAGAAGATGGGTGAAAGTGGACACATGAGCCACCAACCCCTGAAGAAGTGAAAAAAATAAAATGGTGTCCGTCAAAGTGGAAATGATTTCATTTTTTATCCACCAAATTAAAAAGTGCTTTAATTACGCAACGAAATTCATAACGTTGAATGTTAGTTTATGAAAACATCAACACTACGTAGATTAGTTGACAAAAGACGAGACTATATCTTCTCTGAGTTGTCTTTTTCGCAAGCTGGTTGATTTGGAAGGGAGCACTTTACATGTTACATCTTTGGGGCATCTATGAACAGTAATAAAGTTTTGACCCAAAACTATATATTATTATGCACTCAACACGTTTTCTTTAACGCACTCAAACATGTTCCATTATAACAAAAGTGACGGATCTAGAATTTAAATTTAGTGTAGGGCAAAAATGTCGGTCGGAATAAAAAATTATTTTGGTACAAAAAGAAAAAAACATGCCCACATTTTCTAAGATTGATCATCCCTAAAAATTAAATAAAATTTGTTTAAAGATCCATTAAAATATTTTTAAATAAAGTTTTGACATTTCTCTTTGAATTATTTTATGAAAAGAAAGTGGCAGGGGTAGGGCCTCAGCTCCCAGCCTCTATACACCTCCAGCACTTCTAATGGATCAACGTTACATGGATGCGTATGTAAGTGAAAGTGAACAGGGTGTGGAATAATACAAGTAGTTTGAAAATTAGGACCTGTTTATCAAGCGTTATAAAAGTGTTCATTGTTATCATTCCAGATACAGACAATGTAATAACCTGTGAATTTAGTTTATTGTTAGTATAACAACCCGTGAACTTATATTATTACATGTTGTATTTACCAAATTATTTTGATAGGTAATTATTGCCGAATAATCTTCACATGCACAACATATTGTCTATCTTGATTTGTAGACACGCAAATGCGTATGTGCACATGTCCCGGCCAAACTCTCTCTCTCTCTCTCCCCCTCCCTCCTCGTTATCTATAGGGAAAGGCTTTATAAACGAACAATTTATCTACCAATGCTACACTATTAGGAAAAAGGCTTTTTGAGTCAATTTTTTTGCGACGGCTGCATTTTCCGTGCGACGGCATACTTCTTGTCGCAAAAAGGAATACTTTTATGACAGGTAATCCCGCCATCGCAAACAGTCAATACATTTTGCGACGGGTAACTTGGCCGTCGCAAAAAGTGAGTATTTTTGTCAACGGGATCATTCGTCGTAGCAACAAAGTACTCCCTTGTTGCGTCGGCTGACGGCGGCATCGCAAAAGGGAATACTGTTTGCGACGGCTGGGTATCTTGTCACAAAAAGTAAATATTTTTAAAACCATACTATTTTGACAATAAATATTTTTTAAATTCAAAAAATCATTATTTTTAAACAATTTAAAATCATATTTTTGTTAAAATTTGAAAAATGAAACCCATATTATACTTTTAAAATTTTTGAAATTTTATTGTATGCTAAATTAAAAGATTAGTATTTGAGAGACATTTAATTGGTTTGAAAAAATTAAACATTTATGCATAAAAGTGATTTATTATTTAATTCAAAAAATATAAGTGTATGCATATATCATCAAAATTCATTTCCTTTTCAATTAAATACGTTTTCCCCTAAAAGAATGACAAATTAATTAAAAAAATTGAACATGTAATTAAATGGAAGATTAATGAATATATGATTGATATGAATTGTCATGTCGGATTTTGTCACTCAGAAGTTATAACATATAAAATTTTGTTTGAATTGCTCTTAAATTAAATAATAATAAATATATATTAATTAGACATTACGATGATTTTGTGTTGTTTATAAATGATTGTGGTAATTATATATGTATTTACAATCCAATGGGAAAAAATCAATCAAAGAACACTGAGGCAATTTAATGGTATTTTGATTTTTGGAGACTATCATTTGCTCACTTCCGTCAACAATATATACGGTAACTAAGATTTGAGTCTTTTTTTTTTTTAGATCATGCAAGATATACCCTAAACCCTAAATCATAAACACTAGATAACTCTAAAATGTATATATATCTAAGTATTAAAACCTAGACGCTATACTCGAGAGTACTACCCTGGGCCTCGACCGTAGATCCTAAACCCTAAACTCCAAACTCTATACCCCTAAACTCCATATACCCATACCCTAAATTGCATATCCTAGATCCCATACCCTAAACCCCAACCCTGACCCATACCTCTAAAATCCTATACCGTATACCCTAGACTCTAAATTCAAAATTCGAATCCCTAAATTTGAAACACTAGCTAATTTTGAATCCCGAAATCATCTTGTGCGTACAAATATAAATCCATGCGACCTATAAAAAAAAATTCGGCACATTCTTCTCATAATTAATTTTGAAACCCTCACAATAAAGATAAACAAACACCCCAAGCAAAAGAGAGAAAGCCACATAATTTTTTTTCGTTCTAATAAAAAACTATGATAAAAATTTAAACTAAAAATAATCTAACACATAAAAGTAATTTCAGATTATAACGACTATAATAATATATACATACTAGATTAATATACAATAAAGAGCCAATTAGTTTCCTGCCTATGTGAAAGCCATGCTTGCTAAGGAGAACCTAACACCAGGTTCTTGCAAATGTTCAGTACATAGATGACATTGTTCAAAGTCAACTTCTTCCCTCATGTCATATTCAGGATGAACTTGTCATATCCCTTCACATATGACGTTGCATAGTTGCCCATGACCAAATTCTCTCCGTTTGTAACCAGATCAATTTGTAGTGTCCTTAAGACAAATTCAGCGTCTCACCAAAGTACTAGAGGAATCGCTCAGCGTCCATCTCCCATGGTACAGTAGTTGGAATGAAAACGGTAGCACCACTCAAGACTGCCTGACAAACTAAATATGTAGTACTCTCTGTTGACAGAAGAACATCAAGAAGACCAAAAATACAAAGAATAAACGGATTCAGAAGTGAGGAATGGTTTGAGTTTATTTCGGTGTGATTTTTTCCAATGAGAAGTACAATTTATAGGATCATGGGGAGATCAAAAATTTAATTCTATCATATCAAATTTTTTTATTTAATTTCAAAAATAAATTATGGGGTGACAAATCCGAAATTTATTTCTATGATAAATTCAACATTCATTTCTGAACCCAAGCTCAAGCACACGCCCTCAAAGTATTTACAAAATTAATTCTGTAATAAATTCAAAATTATATTTTTGATTTAGTTCTGTGGTTACAAATCTGAAATTTATTTCCAAGCCTCATGGGCCTCAAGCCCCGGTCCGATGGGCTGCGGCACATGCATGTGATAATTTGGGCCAAAGCGATCCTCCCTCTTTCGAAAAATTTTGGTGCATCTTAATAGGCTAGACCCTTGAACAAACTTAAGACTTGTATACTCGACACAAACAATGTATTTTTTTCAATATGAGACTAGGTGACCTTCCGTTTTCTCACATACTACACAGTACACATTGAACAGACTTTAAAATTAACTTTTTATTCAAATCTTAATGGATTTTGTCCATTCTTTTCATGATTTAAACTTTTCACTTAGGAGTACACAAATTCAAGTAGATCCACCTCAAATGGTAGGGTCCGCCTCAATTTTTGGGAAAAAGTCACAAAAAAAGTGGATAAAAATTCACTTTTCAAAGAAAGTCAAGCTCAAGTATAGAAAGTGCTCTAATGTAAAAGGTACAGTACACAATCTCTATCCATTTTAATTTACTGTACTTTTTTTTTGGCTTTCTAGGTTACCTACCCACTTAAGCATGTAAGTATTTTCTGGATAACACTTGGCGATAAACACTAAATGATTTTGACTTTTGCAATACTAGAGATATCAAGGTGTATTTTGGGATTGAAGCCCAGCAAAGACCGCATCAGGATAAAAGCTATGCAGAAACACAATACATGTGGTAGATCTATGAAATATATATATATATACATATATATATATATATGAGAGAGAGAGAGAGGGGGGGGGGGGGGGGGGGGGGGGAGGAGGCTAATGTGAATTTTTGTTTTGTTGATTTTGGAAGTTTTTCTAAAATTAAAGAGATAAGAATAACGTAACATCAACCTCCTAACTTCCCCACATATTTTGTTTGGAAAATAGTTGTTGGTAGAGGGTCCTCTCCTCCAACTACCCCCTAAAAGAGAGTGGGGTTTTCTAGGACAATTTTGTCTACAAAATCCAGCCACATAAATCACCTCACTTTTTAACCATGATTAATAGGATTTTCATTAATTTAGTGGAATCTAAGTCACACCATCCGTGACCGCATTCTTGCGCGAATGCATCAATGTATGAAAGAGTTGAACATTCGTACTTTGTCAAAACAAAAGAAAAACTTACAAATCACGAAAATAATAAAACCAAAGTGAACTTTTGTATTTTCTTTAGAAGATTAGGTGATATAAATTAAAAGACTAATTTAAGATAAATAATTGAAAACACATGCAATATATATCAACCGATGTGAATTCCCTCTGCCAGCTTTACTCTATGTCCATATCACCACGGGCAAGGTAAAGCCCGCACACGTGGCAATATGTGATTAGTAGAGGAATATTAGGTACGGCATTCGTATTGAATTATGATATAATATTAAATATTAGTTTTTCAAGAGTACGTACACGGGCTCCATTACTTGTTTGTAAACGATGATAAACGTGCGGTGGTGATATTATTAATTAACGAGAAAATCCACATCATGAAAATAGTGAGACTACAGTCTACACATGCATAGGAGACCCCCGGTTTCTAGTATAAACAGTGTCTGTCTCGATATTTAAATTGTTCAAATTCAATTTTAGTTTTATTTTTTTATCTTAGTAATAATAATATTTTTTTGGGTAAATTTTCATTATTTTTCTATATTTATAAAAAAAATTATTGTCCCGAGCTAAAGGGTTGCCCGAGCTCAGAGGCTTGCTGAGCTTACTCCCGAGCCGGCCCTGAGCATAAGACAAACGAAGCCTTTGCCTTAGACCCGTATTTTTTGAAGGCCGTAAACTTCTAAACAATAGTTACCCGTCAATGCTCCCGGATTAAATATGCCCCAAATAAAATAATCCGGGCTAAAAGAAATCTGGGATTTGTTTTGTTGTTTTGGACTCATGATAACTTATCAGCATTATTATATACCCTTTGTGGTGGATTAAACATGGCCAAGGTGTTACTAGTCCATGGTTTATCCGGGGAGTGAGTATTACTTTTGTACCCTTAACAGAACAAAAGGTGGAATACAATATTGTGTGCTAAACAATGTGCTATACAATACAGTGTACCAGTCCATATTTTATCCAGTTAACAAATTTTTATTTTAAAATTCCGAGTTCGGAATTAGTTTCGGAGTATTCGTTTAAGTTGATGGTGAATTTTTGAATTTTTTTAAAAAATAAAATTCAGAGAACACGATCGAAGGAATTCAAATGAGCGGTGTCTGTCATTTTCTTTAATGCGGCAATGAAAAAAGTAAAAGAAAACCACAAAAATATGCCTATTTTGTTACTGTCGCATTAAAAAAATAACCGACACTGCTCATTTAATCCTCTCTCGGTCGTGTTCTTTGATAATTAAAGAGTAACATAATGTAGCTGTAGCAATGTTGACAAGATAGCAACATGGACAAACCACAGAAAGGGACTAAAATAGTCATCAACAAAGACCAAAAAACACCAAAAAGAAAGGGTCTCATCTCCTACCCTTCCAATTTCATCTCTCTGTCACACTCGGAGTGATCTTACGCTAGGTAAGTTTCTCAAGAAGTCTTCGACCGCCACCCCTTTAAGTTTGAATTTTGATTTCATCCACGTTGCAATCCTTGTCTTGATCAAATCTACGTTGCAATCCTTGTCTCTATAAAACACTGTGTGCTTAGCTGTAGTAAAAAATAATTAGTTCTATTTTTTGGCGTGAATAATTATGAATTTGTTTGGTTTTTTTTTTTTAAATAAAGAATTAAACATATGGTTAAAGTTTTAAAAAAATGATAAAATGTTATATAAAAAATTCTTTTAATATGATAAAATTAACCAATCTTGATTTGATATTTTGATTTTGATTTTTTATTTTTTGAACATATTTTACTTTTTTTAAATTTTTTTATAATTTTTATACTTTGTAGATAGAGTTTTATTAGATTCATTCAAAAAGTTGAATTGAAATTTTAAAAAAATAAAGAAACCCACTACTAACAACAAAAGAGTTGTACAAGGACAAAACAGAAAATTACCATAATTTTATATTATCCACTCTTGTCAACTACAAAAAAAAAAAAAAAAAAAAAAAACCTAATCATATCTATATCTCCCATTCTAAAAAAAAATAAACAAAGTAAGTAAATTTTAATCTCTCCTTCTATCATTCCATGATTTATAGGATGAGTGAATTTTTTAATAAGGAAAGGAAATACTCTCTTTTATTTTGCTTCCTTTACTTATGAAAACTCATATTCAAATTTAACATAATACAATTCTTTTATCCTATATTACTAACATTTATTAGCCCATCTGTGATATATTTCAACAAAACCATTTATATTCTATATTTCATGAAGTGGTCTAATCATTAAAACTTTGAACTATATAAATTAGGATATATTTTAAATGAAACGAGATTGAAAAAAATTAACAATTTAAAAAAAATTATGTAATTTAAATAGACTAATGCGATTGCAATTCATAAATGTATTACTTTATTTGCTCTTCACATTTTTTTTTTTGAATTTTAAATGGTGTGAATTCTAAAATATTTTGTTAGTGTAAATTTTAATATTTTTAAAATTGTGGTGATTTTTTTAACTTTTTTATTCAGTACTGTAACACATATTTGTTCTGTTATTATATAATAAAGTTTTTTTGTTTGAACTTTTGATTTTTGCAGGCCTTCCTATAGCGCATAAAATGATAACGTATATGTGCACATATAGTACACAAAGAACTCATAGTTGGATTCTTGATTGGAGTTTTTATGTGCTTCTTATTTACGTTTTCAAGTCTTTTATAATTAATTTATTCTCAAATAATATATATATAACCAATAAAAATCATTTTTTAAATTTATTTTTCTTTTTAATGATATAAGTATGTGAATATTATAGATAAGATTAACTTATTTGTTTTGTAAAAATTATTATTTATTTTGTTACTTCATTCAATAAAATATTGAGACAAATTTTGTAGTAAATGATGGGTAGAATGATTGATAATTAGACAAACTTTCTCTCAAAAGTTATTTTTAATTTCTTTAAATTATCATAATTCTTGAATTTTAATATTTTGTTTTATTTTCTTAAAGGTGAGATTGAATGAATAATTAAGCGAATAAATTTAGTCCTTGAGATATTAATTTGAATACTTCATTCAAAAAAACTGAATTTAGAATAAAATATTGAAGATATTTCAAGTTGTACATATTATGAAGACTTCGTGTTTTCAATTGTATTAATACGATAAAAACATATTGTTAAGATTTTAAACTAAGATATTCACCATTTACGTTACCTTTTTAGACATTTGTTAACGTAAATGATAAATCTCTTAACTTAAAACCTGTTTCTTTTTTACTTTTCCAAATCTAACCGGATATATAACTTGTCATTTTCAATCTATTAAACTTGATAACACGTCATTTTTGAACAAATATCCAAAGTTACTTTGTGCTGATTTTACTTGCGATCCTTATAAGTGGGCAGTGGGTTTAGTCCTCTAAAAACTAATCGAAGTACTCGTAAACTAGTCCAAACGCTCTGAGTTATAAAACAAAATGTTCAAAAGTTACATCTTGAATTGTGAATTTGGGTTTTCAATCATCTTGATCGGGCAATAAAGAAGACAAGGACTGTTCAGCTAATCTTAGAACTGATTTCTTTATCAGCTGATAACATTCGTTCAACCCGCACCTAAGTTAGATTTGATATTTTGGTTTGACTAACTTGTCGTACCTCATTTAATCAGTAGTTTTGATGGTCCTGCTTTCTTCTAGTTTTTAGATGATTTCCCAGTTTGATGAGCTTTGGGGGATGTTCTGTACTTTCTTTACTTGTATTTCATAGTTTCTCCATGGTTCACTTCTTATCAACCAGTCAGACCTTGTACCCCTTTTTGCATTTTAATATTAATCATTTTCTTTGCAGATCAAAAAAAAAAAAAAGTGCAATGAAAATTGATGGTGATTGAAATATGAGGACTATTTTTGTTGTGAAATGAAACGTAAAAAACACATCGCTCTCGGAGTTAATTTCAAGCCATAGACTTGTGATGTGTACCTTAATTGTGTAGCCATCAAATGACAGAAAGATGTGGGTCACTGCCTTTAAGGAAAACTTTTAAACTTTTGACGAAACAAAGGTGATCTCCGAGTCTTCTGGATTTTGAATTCACCCTAAAGTTATCGGTCCTTTTCCCATAAGAAAAGGAACAAAAAAAAAAAAAAAAGTGTAATGAAAGGTCAGACATTTTTTTGTCACTTTTGGATCTACCTATTGCTAGAACGTTTGCAAATACTTTCGTTTCCGCAGTTGGCATGTCAATTCGATGCGAAAAAATAACTTACATATGAATTAATAGTTAAGCACACTCAACAGTCTGCATACAACAGTATATGATGAAACAAATGAAGGCTCCAAGTTTGATCAAATATTTTCAACCCCATTGAGATGTCTGTTGAAAATGCCTTGAATTTGAAGATTAAAGATTTCTGAGCAGTGCCTGAAACTACCGATAGTGACTGTTACTACCGGTAGTAAGTGCAAACTGATTTTTGAGCAATGCCTGGAACTACCGATAATGACAGTCATTACCGGTAATATAGGGATAGGCAAGAATTCATGTGATAAGGTTTAGGAGATTTGTTTTTCTAATCTATTTTGAATAGTGCATATCCTTACCTATTATTTAGAGATTTATATTCATATTCTTTAGGAATTGATATTCTTTCATATTCTTTGGGGTTTCCTATAAATATGATAGACATGGTTCTCTAAAAGATATCCCTAGAAAGCAAGTAGAAATCTAAATTGATTGGGCACCTCACATTAGGGTTTCAGAACATAACCTGCCCTTATAATCTCTTTTGATCATAGTGAAAGCAATCTCTCTCCTCCCGTGGACATACGTTTAAACTATTGCTTATTCAGAACCACATAAATCTCTGTGTCTTTCCGTTTTCTTGTTGATTATTTTTTCTTATTTATCGTATTTGTCGTAACAATGCCCATTCAGATAATGTAAATCCATAAGGTCGCAATGCTAAGTGTCATTCCAATTGCTGCCAAACAAGAAATACAAACAGGGATCAACCACACACACTAATCAACAAATTGCGGCTTTGTCCTCAGCTGTTGTCACAAGAGGACTAGTAAATTCCATCTCTCAAATTTATTTTCTTTTATTAGTATTTTTGATCTTCCATATTTTTCTACTTAGAAGATATTTAAGAAATATATCCGTCTCTTTTTTTTTTTTGCATAAGATCGTTGAGAAATATTAACATGGCTAATTTTTTCCCACAGAATTTTTCTGAAGTTTTATTACCCAAAAACTGTCCTACTCAATCGGGATGTTACCTGTGTCTTCTCCACATTCAAGAAATTGGAAGAAGCTGCAGGTTTCTGAAACAAAGAGCAAATGAAAATTAACTAGCAACCCATTATTGTTTTATTAAGCAAATAAACTACCAGATGATCACTCCAAAATCTAAAACTAAGTTTGAAATTTTCACTTCAAAACCAATAACTTGGATTCCTATCCTGCAACCTCGCTGTATAAAAGAACCACTTGAATCCAACAAATCTACTAATTATGAATAGCTAACCTTTACACAATCAAATGCACTGAGCAAAATTTATTCGCTAATTTCCACTTACAGCACTTGTGCTGTACCTAGCATCTTACCAATGACAACAAGATCACAAAACATAGAAAAATGGGGGACTATAACAGGTAGACTTTTTTTTTTTTGATTAACCGGGTGTTTGGGCCAACTTACATATACCGCAACTGATTTAGTGACAAGTAGACATTGAGCACAGACTATGTAACTGCAACGGACAGCACCGACTCTAAAACTTCTGATGACAAGTTTGAAAATATTTCATGAGTAACAACTGTATGTGTACATGTAGTTCACATGGCCGTGGGTGTTGAATGTATTGGGTACAAGTGCATGTCTAAGTGTCTTTCATTTTCCAAAGGATAGGAGACACCACAAAATATTTGTACCCTTTAAGGTAAAGGATGTATATAATTAAGGACAGATTGGTCTTGCATTAAAGGAGTGGTTTATGCATTTGTATAGGTAAAAATACTTTTCAAATACTTTGCAGAATGAACGTTAGCTATGCATGTTGGATATGTATGACATATCCATATTCAAGTGTCCAACACGGGTATACCACAAAACTAAGAGTTTTTGTGGCAGGTGTTTATCCGCGTAAGGACTTTTATATGAGCATGCTTCACAGTTATATCACAAGGCTTCAAGACTGCTAGCTTGGTGGAGTGGTAGTTGGATCCTCAGTGATATACCACAAAATCGTCTAATATTTTTACTGGTAGGTAATACTTATGATACCAAATACCTCAGGACCTCATAAAATATAACTCTAAAATATTTCCAATAAACAATGACGATATCCGAAATTAGGACTCCCGTGCAACCAATTATCATCACCATGCAGTCATAATCGAGACTGCCAGCTAACTGATGCAAACGTTTCATAACCAACAGTATTCCACTACACTGATGGAAACAAGCCAATAATTTACAGAAACACTGGTATAAACTTGACAATTTAGACTTACCCTTTTATGTTCCATCAAAGCCTAGTGTGAGTAGTGATTGTCAAAAAAGGTCTAGTAAGTTGGAACTTGGAAGTATCAACACGCAACAAGCAACTGCAACAGGTCTCATTGGAAAAGTTGGTGATTGGGCGCCGCCCGACGAACTCGATTGGTGAGCGTTTCACTTCAGCTACAGAATTTGTCTGATTAGGTCCTTGACAGTTGGCTTTGAATGGTAGATTGTGCTCTGTCTGTTCACCAAGCACAAATCCGAGATGCTTGTACCAGAATAAATAACATGGCTTGGATTCGCCATTCAAACAAATGCAAAAACCAGACTACGTTAAGGAAGGTGAAACAAATGCATTTTTCCCCCTATAGCTCTAAAACAAATGGACAGTAAGACTCTGGTATTGTGAATTAGAAAGTGATGACTTAAATTTATTTTTTTAAAGTATAGTTTTGATTGAAACTGAACATCAATGCTTACTTTAATCAACAGAAGATCTGGCACTTGAAACAGCATAACCATTAAAAGAGCTGGCAGGAGTGTGTTGAATGTTGGTAATTCTGTTTCTTCGGAGGGAATTTGGGTCTACTCCTGCTTTATGAGCCGCAATAACACCTATGGCTTCCCAATAGTTTGAGACCTTGACCTGAAAGAGAAGTCCTACACCACTCAACTACTAAACTGCCAAAAGTTAAGCTCGGAATAAGTCTAATGAAAAACAGGTAGCAAATAAAAGATTGGATGCCCTTAGTGGAATAGGACAAATGCTTTGACATTCATAAGCAGTGGTGACTAAGAATTTATGAGTATCAGGTCATTCACAAGATTAAATATCAACTATAATCTAAGAAAACACCATTTATACAAATGAACAATTTATCATCCATTTCCAACAAACTTATAAATGACACATCAAGACCTCAACTAAACTTCTCTCAACTAATAACTAGAAGATTCATGGGAAATAACAATGCTATTGATTTCAGTTTTCATAGAAAAATATAAATGAACATGAACTTTTACAATTCCGTTTGACAAGGCTTCATCTTTTGGAAGCGTCACCTAACAGTCCCATTGTCATATTATCAACAACCTGTATATATTTATTCATCTATTATATCTGTCCTTTTGACATTTACCCTAGTTTTTGCACAACTTAAATCCTGAAGTACTCAAAACAAAACAAAAAATTGAACGCCACATTTATATTTGGTGGAAATACAACTTATGGAATTCTAAGCCTATTGCTAAATACTTGCTAATGATGTGTGTGTGTGTGTGTGAGAGAGAGAGAGAGAGAGAGAGAGAGAGAGAGATGAGATAAACGAGAGACATAGATCAACAATAAAGAGAGAAGATGCACAGACACTCCACAAACAGAGTCAAAAAAGGTTGGAGTGGTGCATTCTTTTCTGAGTTAATGGAAAAAACAATCTAGTGTGCTGCACACCATGGTGGGGTCAGTAGTATATTCTGATAGGTTCGTTTGATAATGGATCAAATTTTCTAGTACAATAGTAGCAATTTAAAAAAAAAGAACTCCAGGGTCAGCTGACCAAACATATTCCTACATGCCTTCCACTGCCCATATGTTTGATAACTGATAGTCTATAACATGTAGTTGAACACATACAGTGCTCACTATTATTCAACAATCACATATATTCGCACGTTTGTATATGGACTCATTCCGCTTCATGGGCAAGCAGGTGATGCATGTTAGTCCACGGCGTCATTATAATAAATAGGAATTGTGACATATAACCTACTCTTGTGATCCTTAAGGTAGTGTCAACTATGGCGGCTAAAGATGCCTGACACCTAGACTGATGCTCCCAAAATGCGAATTGACGAACTTAGTAAAAATTTGAGTTAAATCGTGCTCCATAACATCAAATCCACTAAGAATGATTTTACTTCTCGTGCAAAGAATTTCTTGATCCATACACAAGAAGCTAAGCACAAAATAATAAATTACTCAGGTAACGTGTCAAAACGAGTGTGCAAAAAACCCGTCAACCCACCAACTCGATCCGACCTGCGCAACAACCGTGGTTTGAGAGGATAAGGTAGTTGGGTTGGGCGAATGAGAGACAATGGGTGGATTTTGAAACTTGAACCGTGGATCAAAATTTATCAACCCCCATTAACTCAACCTTAGCTACTATGCTATATATGTAAAGCATGATATTTAAAACGCCATTACCACACAATATTAAACTAACAGTTATAAAACTGTTAAAAAGAGTCCAAGCATGGTTTTTCCGAGACATTCAATGTACAGCCGAGACATTCAATGTACAGCCTACCTTTGATTTTCAGTTCTATTTTTCATCAATAAATATGCCTATTTTGGAAATAACCATAATTTTTCAGCAATTGTCTATTATTATTTTTTGTTAATTCTTAAGCCGCCCCACCCGTTGATTCGAAACTAACAAGAGTACTAACTACTAACCAACCAGTTGTCTGCTCCTTGTGGAGAGATAGTTGGTGGGTCAGAAAGTAGTTAACCCTCCAAGGACGGGTTTGTTGAAAAATTTCCCCTTACCCTCACTAACCCTACCCATGCACATAACTACTTTCAATTAATCCAGCTCATTGCCAGTTGTGATGTACCCAATCACACGCTCGTTTATTGAGATGGGCAAGGAGTTAAATGGAAAGCCATGGGCCATGGCCATAAGAGTTTAGTTTTCCAATGATGTGAGAATGTGCTCAAAAACTGGAAAAGCATTGCAATGTTAACAATGTACAGTACCTCAAGTCTCAACCCTTTTGGTTTTCATTGATGTGGGACTCCCGTCCTAGCGTTCTTCTTCATTAAAATGTATTTATAAAAATGCTCTCACTCTGCAAGTAATTTATAAATGAAGCTCTTGTGCTCTTGCTTCTGCTCCCACTCCCATCTTCGCGAATTGATTATTTAGATGGTAACTTCAAGTTTCATTATTTTGTCTTTAACATGTGCTCTTAAAAAAGTCAAAAGGACGAAACAAAATAAAACATACAAACTGCAAACAATTTAATGCTCACCGCTTCAATTCCAAGTTTATCTGGTGTATCATGAAGAACTGTTTCATTCTCCTCCACAGTAATTATAAGTGGCTGTACCAAAGTCAGCATTAGTAATTTCAAGTATCAGCAGTTGAAGGCTAATTTCTTGTGGCTATGCATAAAAATGTATCGTAGGACAAGATGATGAGAACAAGCCATCCTTATGCGAGATCAAACTAATTTTTTCCTATTCAGCCTAACATTTTAAGTGATGGAATCAGAACACCACCATATAAAGTGTTTACCTTGTTCAGTCTATAACTTTGAAATGCAGCTACCATATTGAATCTTTACCTTGTTCTGTCTATAACCTGCAAACGCAAGAACACCATCCCCTCCACAAGCATCTGCTGGAAGAACGACACTATCAACATCACTTGCCGATATACAACTCATTTCTAAGGATCCAGAGCTCTTCACTATATACTGTGGAGCATTACTCAGCCCAGCGAGCACACATGGCAAGAATGTGTATCCTATCTGTCGCACAGAGTCAAATTCAGCTTTTCTAACAGAGTAAAACTGAGCGCTATGGTACTCTATTTATTTCACTTGCAATCAATCACACATGGTTGCATGCTTGCTCACTTGCTAGGCGAAAACAGGGAGGCACAGAACTTGTTCTTCATTCGTTGGTTTTATCTGTTTAGACTACACGTACATACACATACTGTAGACTCCTAAGAAGATATTGGCTGCATGTTGTTTGTAGCATTATCTTTTTAAAAGCATGTTGTTCTACTTTTCTTATCCCGTTTGTCAAGACATAAAAACTTCATTTTTTCTGTTATATGAGATGGCACAGCAACATACTTATATACTGGCAACTCTCCATTTACGGCGCTTTCCAGTTCTGCATGCAAGGAATTAATTTTCCAGGAAATAGCCTTCTACGTTCTAGAAAGGAAGGAAAAAACGAAGGGGGAAAAAAAGGAAAAAAACAAAAACAAAAACAAAGCAGCCATTAAGCACCATTCATGAACTCTTGTTAATTATTTATCTTCAAATTTATATCCTTGGACCTTGAGCCATGAATGCTAAGATGACAATTGGGTGCTCTTTCGGTCATCTGATTGCAGTCCTTCCAATCAAATAATCTTCACAGTTTCATAGAAGAAGAAGGAAATGATGGATCCAAAATAATGCCGTATTAAGCATATTTATGCACATGGATCGTTTGACAAAAAGGATGCACTAAAGTCTAAACACATCTCTTGAGAGCATTAAGTTCTTTGTTTTGTGTGTAAGAATCTACTCACCTCTTCAGCAGCTGATTTTGGACAGAGTGACATGCTTAGAGGAAGTGGAAATAGAGCAGGAGCATGAGCACAAGGTATCTGGAATTCCTTCACAACTAAATGGCTTATAATTGCTTCCACTCCAGCCAAAACATCTATCCCCTGCAAAGTAAGCACATGAAGATAAATGAGATACGGAGCATAATGTCCAGTTAATGGATTGAGTGCATCTAAGTGGCAAAATGCACATTTCAATATGTAAAATATCTGTATCCAATCCTGAATAGATGCATAGATAATTAGTGCATGATATTAGCTGTGAGTCTTGTGATCATCTAGCAGGTGACAAAGTGATCAGGACTCCATAAACTGTATCACACTTACATCTGAATATGGTACTAGTTGATAAATCCAACATCATAATTCGAGGAAACTTTAGTTCGGGAAACCAATGGCAATGGAAAATGTCAACTACATAAGAATGAAACAAAAAACCTTCAAAGCCCAACTAAGATAGGAAAGCATCCCCGTGAGAAGAATTCACATGTTTCGTCCCATCCACTTTGGAAGTCATCCATGGTGATAAGCTTGTTACCTTCTTAACGAAGACAGGCAGCATATTCTCTCTCATTCAAAACAAAGAATATCCAGTGGTTCACAAATCAATGAGAATGTACCCAAAAACAAGATTTTATGAATAGATGAATGACAAGAACAACATACAGCAGCAAATTCTTGAAAAATGATAAAGAGGTATCACGGATGATTTACAAGAAATGTGGGGAAATGCCCACAGAATGCTAACAACCAGTTGTCTAATATGCATGACATTTTTATAGCAGTTGCAAAATAACAATGATGGTTGGTACTAGAGTGGAGCCAACATCAGCATCTTACCCAAAATATAATCACCATACCATTCCTTGTCGATAATCATCCACGTCCAGAATATCATCATCTGGAAAGCGTGCCACAACTGCAATGGCATTCACTGATGATCTGTTAATCAGTGTATGTACAGCCCTCAATAGTGAATCAGGGTTTTTTATCCTCCCTGTGGATTGCCCAGTCTTAGGATTGACCCATTTTTCCACCTGCAAAGATGTCTCGAGCCACAACATAAGGCAGGCCCTTGGCAAAAAACTCAAGACTCCATGAAAAAGCTAATGATTATGGGGCAATACAGCATTTCCATCGTGAAAGATGAAACGGAAACAACAAGCATCTCTCTAAGTAATTGTCGAAGTGGAAGTGAAACTATAGACGCAAAAATTTCAGATAGGATAAAATTTCACTTTGTTAAGCATCATATATCTATTAAAACGTCAATGAGTTGATCTTCCCTCCCTCAAGGGAATCTGAAATCAGCGGACAATGAAGATGTGTTCATCGACTAATCACTAAGTCTCAACAAATAGAGAGCATCATGCTCAATAGTCAGTTACAGTTCATGTTTTATGTATCTGACCAAGAACCCTCGTAACCATCATGCTTGGTAGTAGTTCATGCTATGTATCAGTACCATATAAAATCTGATTTAGACAGTTTTTTTGGGTCTTTATATAAGCTCACTCAAAAAGAGGCCAAATAATTCAATAGTTCAATTTGAATTTATAATGCCAATTGTGTAGCATGATATGTTGATACCTGCAAAGGGGTGTCAGTGACAATATATTCGACAACTGGCAGTCCAAGGGAAGCTCTTGTCGCATCAACCGCTTGTAGATGGCGAATGCAAAGCTCATGCTCAATTCCAGCATCAAGAACCAAACCCACCTGGTTTGTATAACACACTCAACATAGAATCACAAGGTAAGCAGCAAGGGTTGGCACTGTTGAGTGTTGAGAACATTGTAGCACAAAATATTTAAAGGTCCAAAATGAAGAAGACTAAAGTAAGAAACTACTGGAGCACAGTCACACCTTGTTTTGATGCACTGGCTTTAATGCCCACAAACCTTCTGCAAACCGATCAAGAGCATGACCCTCAACGTACAGAACATTCGGCATCGGCCAGTATAACATTGCTGCATTAAGAACCTGTAGCCAATGATGATTTAACAGAGGGAAGGACTTGCAGATTTTTACGCAAGAAATGATGTACCAACCCCAAGGCACTGGCTGTGAGGCCGGACAGGTTATGAAGCAAAGATGTTATCCAATATTTAATGGGAATTCGAAAAAACGTTCTTACAAGAGTGGGGCTTTTACTTCTTCTCTTTTAAAGAGGGGAGGGGATTGTTGGCCACCCCTCCCCCTGCCCTTATAGTATAATAGCAATCATCCAAGCCATCTTTAAGCTAGCAGATCATTGCCCAGTATAGGGCAACTAATCCATATCTGAATGGCTACTGATCATGTAAATGTAAAGACACTGATTCCATAACTGAAGCACATTATGAAGCATAAGCTCACACACACTTTTATTACCTCAGGAACATCTATCGTGTTACGATACGCAAGAGAGGATTGCGCATTGCTTAAATTCCCTATAGACATGGAAAGAAGAACATCTCACACTTTTAGACATGCCCAAGCAAACATCCTTGCCCATTAATTGTATTTTCTAGTGATTCTTTTTACCCAGAGCATGGTTTAGTAATATTTTTATACAGGCCAAGCAGTTGGACTATTAGCACGTTATTTATATTTATAATTATCCCTGACCCAATTGTGGGAAGCAGTTTTGTTTAATATCGACAAGGCTGCAACTACTAGAGTCTCATCTGTTTGTCACCACACTTGGCACCAAACCAGAGGTCAAACGATTTGCTGCCGCATTCACCGTGACACCATTAAAGCCAGCTTATTCTCGGCTCTGTCCCGAATCTACTGGGTGTTATAAGCTCATGGAAGGAAGTAAATTTAGGGACTACAACAGCAAGAAAAAGTTCATAAAAAATCGCATTCACAGAGAGAGAGAGAGAGCAATACATTAGGGTGTGAGATGAGACAGTCGACGACGGAGGCGAGAGCACGAGCCACGGGCAGAGCATCGCCGGCAAAACCACCAATGGAAGCGCCTATCCCTGTTGGTACTATCATCACGCTCGTGTACGCCCTCTTAAACTGCTCAAACCCCCCAATCAACACTCTCATTCATTATGTTACCAATAATATTTGCATATACACATATATACATTCCTATATACGAATCGTAATGGCCTCTACTTATGCTTTAATGGGATAAGAAGACCGAAAATAGCAACGAGGAAGGTGGGGTGTAGCGTAGCCAAGATACTGACTTTGTTTGGGGCATAATAGCTGGAACAGCAGATTCTGACTTCATTGTGCGCCCGGAATTTGGCGAGTGAGTGTAGCGACCGCCGGAGGATGTAGTGGCCGGGGGCGGAGGGAATTGGTAGGCTCCTATGTAGCAGTGCCATCTGTCGTCGGCGGGAAGTTTGTGTGGCTTTTGTGACGTGTTTATGAGCAGATAGGATTTGCCCATAATTTCCTTTGTTTTCTTTTAAATTATTTTTCATTTTGGGAAAAATTATATTTTTCTATTTTGCGTTAATTTTTTAAAAATTATTAATTCATCTGAAAAAAATTTAAAAAATAAAAAAATATGAATTAAATTTGAAAAAAAATAGAAAGAGACTAATTATTCTAAAACATAATTTGTTTGGATTTTTTTTAAATAGATCAACTTGAAATTAAAAAAGGCTAGGCGAATATATAAATCTATAAGAGACATATCCCAAAAAACAATAAGAACAAAAGAAAAAAATAAAATGAAGAATTAAGATACAGACACCTTCTAAGAGATGATGAGGAAAACTGCATGTACAAAATGTATAAAAACATAGAAGAGACTAAGGAAGTTTGATGGGAACCTAGCAAAAAATAATACAATGGGCATACTCCCAGGACTGTAAAAAAATACATAAAAAAAAAAATACATATGAATACAAGGCCATTCCCCAAGATAAATATAGCATAACTAAGGAACCAATTCCTAATCAATCAAACCATAGAAAGTATATACTGACTTGTTTTTTTGATAAAGAGAACCATGTATCACTCAACCGATAGGAGACCCGATGCTAGAAGGGATAGAAAGAGCATGTCAACCAAAGAGTTACCCCATCGGGATAGGGAGACCCATTTGTTTGGACTTATTTTTTATTTTTTATTTTTAGTGAATTTTTTTAATGTGTAGATATAATTTTAGACTTTTTTGATTTCTTTCGTCACCATAAATTACTAATTCACAAAAATTAAACACAAAACTAACAAATGTGAAAAAAAAACAATAAAAGAAAAAAAATGAATGAGAACTTTAGGCTGATACCAAATTTTATCTCCCTGCTCAAATCATCATAAATATGTCATCAAAACAGGTTTAGATGAGTTTATGCGTAAAATGATTATTTTACCCCTATTAGGATAAAGAACACAGGAGACAATTGAGAGGCCAACATAATTCGCCAAAGATATTTTCACGCACTGCATAGGCCTGGAAACATGTGTCTGGACTGCATTTGAATAGCCTCAAAAAGTTCGACGAAGACTGAGTATAAATAACCATTTTGTCCCTAAACTGACAAGCTATCGGAAACAAGCTTCATATATCAATGTGATCAACCCAGAATGTCTCTACGGTGTGTGCAAGGATGCTAACATGTTTCAAGATTCTACTGGGTTGTTCAAGAAGCTTAGAAAAAGTTCAAATGCAAAAGGATGATTTTGTCCTTATGCACAAATGGGAACCAAAAAGGCTTTTAAATCAAGTCGGGACAATTTCATTGCCCCAAATTCCATTAAGAATCTTAATATGAGGTCATTGAAATGTCTTAGGGGTCAATTGAAGGTCCTTAGAAGAAACCTAAGGAAGTTTGGCAAGTCAGCATACAAAATGAACATTTTGCCCCTGCATAAACTAGGGCCTAGGGGCGCTTTTCATGAGACAATATTATCACATCATGCCAATCTCATACCATTGATCAGTATGACGATACAAACCCATCGACAGTGATTGAGATGAAATCAAGCAATGTCGACCCTTTCGGTTGTTTACAACGAGGTCCTGAAGGCACTTTTCAGGAGATGATGTGTCTGAGCACTAAGTTCCTCATCCAAATGATCTGTACTACTAGCATAGTTTGGGATAACAATAGTTAAAATTCATCGTTACGTCAGATTATGGTTCTATTTAAACATTTAAAAGTCTTTCTTGTTTTGTAATCTCCGTTTTCTTGAAGCAATACATACTATACGCATTGAAATGGTCGTATTCTTGATTTGATTTCAGTTCCTTTTTTCTTTTTCAATATAAATATCATGCTCGAGAATATTGGCATTCGTGCCTCTAGACCGAAAGTATGGACTACTGAGTTAGACTTAGCCAAATAGTTTATGCTTCAACATTTGCATTCCTTTACACAGATTATGTAGGCTGAGCCTAGGTCAGGCTCTGCCAGCGCACTTTCTATAATTTCAATCAAAATGAGATTTGTATTCCGAAGACTCCGGGATGAAATTGGCATATCGTACAGTCCTACATGCACCTGCCACACACGCTCCTAGATCACTGCACAATACTAATCTCCTCGAAAATGATATTTGCATTACTGGCAATACTGTCTACGGATGCCAACATATGCCAAGTTTTACTTCTAACATTTTCTTTTTCTTGATTCATGTAAAATTCTGTTATATCGGTTTGCACAAATTTCATTTATATCGGCCTCTCTGATTTCAATGTATCGATTTTAATGAAATTTCTTTATACTGATTCCCGTGAATATCTATTATATTCCCTTTTCCTGTTTCTCACAACTTTATTTTCTCATTTCTCGCATTTTACTTTCTCGATAAATACGTTACTTCATAGCTAAGTAATATAAATAGTCGCGCACTATCTAGCATTGCCAACAACATTGTCTATATCACCTAGCTAAAATCTCGATAATCTCAAAATTTCATAACACTGTTGAAATTAAGTATTTGGTATTCATGATGAAAATGTGACATGAAAATTGTTACGCTTTGTCAACTTGTAGATTGCCTTTTTGCCACAGAATACGTGACAGAAGCAACATTCTCTTCATTTCACTACTAAAATAATAGATAAAGATTACACTTGATAAATCTAAAAGATCACCCTTTTCTTATAAAAAATGTGATGAAAAATGAGAGATGAACTTTAATCACAATTTTTAATAAAACCATGATAATTTTATTTTTTAATAACAGTCCTACAGGCCTATAGGCCTCGTTTGATTCATGAATTAAATTTGCTGGGACTAGTAGTCCTGAGACTAATAGTCTTGAGACTATTTTAATACTAGTCAAATATAATTTCATATTTGATTTGGACTGAATTATTTCCAGCATATCCCACTCGGATGTCAATCCTATGTTTGATTCGACTAGGACTAATTTTCAGGTGGACGGTATTAAATGAAACTATGGTTATATTGCCTCGTTTTTAAAAATTTCATAAAAATAACTCAACAGAAAAGAAGAAGATTGTCAATAAAATAAATTCAAAGTCAACAATCATCATATTAGCCAATGAACAAAACAAATTTATTCATCAAAACCTAAGACTCTATAACTAGTTTAGAACAAAAAAACAAGTCAAACATTCTCAACAACCAAGTTCAAATACTTAACAAATTTCTAAGACAAAACAACCAAGTTCTAACACATAATAACATGTTTGAAGGACACAACTTCTGCTCCAATATCATTTTTTCTGCTTCCGAGAAGCTAAAAATAGATCGACCACCTGCGCATCTCAAGTAATTGTCATAGTAGCAGAAACCCTAGCCTCTGCTGTGATTGGAAGGCTTTGAAGTGCTTCACTGATAGCTGCTCTCTTCGCTGATAGGTCATGTGCATATCTTATCTTATTCCCAAGCATCTCTACCTTAGTATCAATCCTTTCAAAATATACTCCTAACTTATTTGCAAAATCTGATAATCTAGCAATGATGGTTTCAAAAACTTTTGTCTTTTTCTTTAGAGTCTCATGAGGAGATTTGCTATTTGTTCTCACTGAGGTTGATCTTCACCATCTTCACCGTTGGTAGCAACTCTCTCACTATCTAAATTTTCAACAATATCAACTGGACCCTCGGCCATATCGTCAGTAGCTCTGTCATTTTCAAAAATTGTGCACCAGTCATCATAGTACGTGAATGTCTTGAATCTTAACGTAGATACATTTGGATCTCTCTATAAAAAGACATAACCAATTGTTATTCCTACGATGGTGAACAGAACTAACAAAAAAATACATAACATGAAAAAATATTACCTTACAATAGTCCTCAGAAACTAATTCACTGTCTACTTCTACCATATGCAAGGCGTCATTCCAACCAAATCTACTTGTACTATGCATAACTTTGACAGAGTTGTAATTTTTTTTCCATATCTTCAATTTTGATTTGATGTGAGGATTGGCCTGAATATCAATGCCAAGTAAAGCAATGAGTAACATTCCTTCAAACTTTCTTAAGTATCCAGTCTTAAAAGAATTCTCAATTTTGTCTTATTCTTTCACTATTTCCTTCAACGCACAAAGAAGTGCATTCTCCTCCGTTTGATGCCATGTGAATCTCGTTGCATAAGTGTCACGCTCTCGTTTTCAAACATATAGCATAACTCCATTTATCATTTTAAAACCTCACAATTTTCATAATCCATCATTGATAAAGTATTTCAAATATTACAATTCATGGGTGGCACTCCCGCCCTGTCACCCCAAAGTATAAATTTGAACAAGTACAATACCATTTGCTTTCAATTACAATGAAGGAACAAAAGAGGAGTTAGTTTACATCTTTCAAAAAAAAGTAGTTATAAAGATGCTATGTAACTCCTAGTATGAAAGTCTTCTCAAAACATGCACCACCATGCATCCATACAATCCGTGTCAAGTCTCCGGAACTGTACCTGAAAGAATAAAAGGGTGAGCTAAAAGCCCAGTAGAGATATCTACGCCAATATTATATGGATATGGAATGATATGGCATGATTTATGAATAATTCATAATAACACGCGGATGACAAATAATCCATTAGTCTAAAACGCAGTACTGTATGCCAACCATTTTGGTCAATTTGCAGTTCTCATATCGACTCAGCTATCATATTTCAACTAGCACATCACCCGTTGGTGGCTAGACTATACTGAAACATACTAGCACATCTCCCGTCGGAGGCTAGAGCTTTTATATATACAACTAGCACATCTCCCGTTGGAAGTTAGACATCACATAACTAGCACAACTCCCGTCGGAGGCTAGAAATCGCATCATGTAAATGCAATACAAAAATTTACAGTTTGACATTTTACCGACCATTCACATATCACGCCAATCACAGTTTAATCTCATAGTGAAAGAAAAATAAAAATATGAATAAAGGCGTAAGAATATAATTTCAACATCATCGAGCCCTACGAAGTTTATTGTCACATTAAAAGTCCGCTTGTATCAAACGTCCCACATACCACATGTATGAGTGAAAATGTCCTTAAACGTCCATAATTTCAAATTAAGGTGAAAACCATTAGTCGAAGTCGCCCAACAAGTCGCTGGACGCGCCAAAAATCAGTGGAGGTCGCTGGATAGTTGCTGGACAAGTCGCTGGAACGACTTCCATAAAAGCAAGGCCGGTCGAGCGACACCAAAGTCGCTCAAGCAACTTGGTCGATCTCTGGTTTCGCACAGATAGTTCGCAACTTGTCCAAATCGATCAAAAACGCAATAATACCAAATCTAAACATGAATTCAACTACCAATACCATGAATAAACACATAATAAGGGTGAGACATCCCTACCTCAAGTTTCGAATCAAAAGATTTGGCGAAGAGGTAGAAGTCCTAGGTTCCAAACTTCGGATCTTTCCTCCTCGAGCTCCAAATCACAATCCGTCTTCGATTCCACGTCAAGCACGATTTAAACTTCCTATATCTCAAAGGAATTTGATAATGGTGGAAGGGATTTGTGGTGAGGTTAGAGAGAAGGGAGAGCTTGTGGTGTAGAGAGAGGGAAATAGGAAAAATGAGGTGAGTTCCCCTCTTAAACCCAAAATCAGATTTTAAGGCCCCCCATGGGCTCCCACGTAATATACCACGTATGTAACGAGTGTGAAATAAAACCAAAGATCCCGGACTCGGGTCTTATAATAAAAAATTCAGACATATAATAATAAACTAAACAATTATTTCGCAAATAAACTTTCAAATAGTTGTTTTTAAAATTCAAAATTTTCCGAGTCCTTACAATAAGTAACTTTTTCTTTTGCCTTTCCTCTCGTCTTACGAGAGTTAGTAGGGTTCTCATTTTCTTTCTCCATGCCTAACAGTCAACAATGATATCCTCAAAAAAATTATATACCACAACTGCATAAATCAAGTACATAGAACATAACAATGAAAATCAATTACATAAAACGTACAAAAACAAACAACTACATGAAACATAATAATGGCACATGTTGGTAACAATGAAAACGAAGTACATTAAAAGAATCATGACACATATTCTTAACAATAACAGTCAACACTGATTCATATCACTTTACTGGCCCTTTCGTGCTTGCCACTACTCAAACATGTGATGTGCAAAGGCATCCCTCTATTGAGTCCATTGCTTAGATGTCTCAACGGTATCAATATAGTCATCCCCCGTAGCTTCCTCCTCGTCAAGGTTGTCAAGTTCATGTTTGTGTGAGTCAACACTTATCTATTTTCTAATGTGATTATGGACGAGACAACATGCAGTAACTATGCAACATTGTGTTCTAATGTGGAAAGTATGAGCAACTCTTGAGAATCGCCCACCAAATTTTTGATGAACCAAATGTCCTCTCAATGACGTTACAAGCTTGAGCATGCTTCATATTGAAGTACTTCTCATGGTCCTAAGGAGATTACCCCCTTCCCATTCCTTCAAATGGGAACGCTTTCCTCTATAAGGAGCTAAGAATCATTCCCCACTTGTGTAGCCAGCGTCAACTAGATAGTAGTAACCTGTGTACGATGGATTCCTATGTTATGAATTTTTTTTATTAACAAGTACATTGATAGAAGTAAATGTCAATAATATAAAAAGCTTACCAGCTGGAATTTTTAGCCCATTTGTCCTAGTAATGGTATCACAATACTCTTGAGTCTGCTGTTGACCTTTCCCAACCAGACAAGATGTAGATTATATTCATATCTTGTGTACAAAACCCAACATATTTGTAACTAATTATACTTTTTAATTCCTATACCTTGCTTTGACAACCCCAACAATCTGAACACTAATGTATGTGCCATCTAGTGCTCCCAAACAATTCTAAGAACGGAGATAAAAAAAAAAGTTGGTTATTTTTAGGTACAAGTCAAAATAATCATACAAATTTCATTCTTAATTTTCTACTTTACTTGAAAAATTCTCCAGCTCTCATCCATGCAAGCTTGAGTTATAGGCTTAGGCTTAATGAGTAGTTCACCTTGGAGACGTAGGACAGCCCCAAGCACGTCATTGAAATGCCTACTAACAATTTGACCAGACCTATAAAAGTGGTGCTTGACAACTCTATTTTTATGATAATGTGCTATGGGGTACAAAAATATTGCAAGTTTCTCCTCCAAACAAACTGATCTTGAAAGACAATTACTTGCAAGCTTT
Organism: Arctostaphylos glauca; assembly: GCA_019985065.2. NCBI lineage: Eukaryota > Viridiplantae > Streptophyta > Magnoliopsida > Ericales > Ericaceae > Arctostaphylos > Arctostaphylos glauca. The sequence goes on from JAHSPW020000013.1 coordinate 14,830,847, forward strand.
AAAATTTATAGACATTGAAATAACGTCAATAAATAATCTAACATCATATGTAGGCATAATGTTAAGGCAAAATCCTAAAACAAATATAAATTCCAGTGGACGCCAGGAAGTTAGTTTCCAGATTCATGAGCAATACCACATCATGGTTGTAAGAGGGTAGATTTTCTCAATCAAGGCGGAAAACTAGGAGCTCACTATCCAGCTGAAACCAATGCTCTCAATATGGGTGGACCTGTGATCTGCAAAACAATAATCCGTCAAAGAACCCTCTACCGCTGTGGCAGGAAGACACTCCGATGATTAAGTCAGGCCAAAAGCTCAAAGGAATAATAACTCAAGCTAATATTCTCTATTAGCCAGCGAAACTATGCACTACTTAGAACGTACCTCTTTTTGTTGATCTGGAGCTTTATTTATAGACTTTCTCTTTAGTCCTAATTCTCTTAGGACTCTAATTGGAGTGAAGTGCCTTCTGATTGGCCACTAATGAGATAACTCTCTATCAAGTAGTTATCTTCTATCATTAGAGTTTCATTCAATTAATACTTCTCATATTAATTAAATTGGCCGTGGATTTCTCATCCATATCTGTTTGAACCGAATCCCGACTTATCCGGGATTCTGTCTTATCTTGGAAAAACGGTTGCTCATTGCCTTTCTTGGGCTGCCCGTAGTTCGGTCCGACCTTATATGTTTGGCAAGACATGAATTCGCCTTTCTCAGGTCGGCATTGCTCAATACTTGATTCTATCATCCTGATTTATGCATGGTCGGCACTCCTCGTGTCGGCCATTCCTTCACGTGATCGGCACATGCTTCTGGATGTATCCTCTGAGTTCGGCCAAAGTCCGAACTTACTCGGGGGGGTTAAATGTATTTTCTCGATTACACTTTTACCCTCGTCAATTGTTAAAACTAATATAAATCCCAAGTGGACACCACTGGAAAATACTTACTTTGATCAATTTATAGAACTCCAAAAATGAATTTTCATCAACTCTAGCCAATACTACATTTGATCAATTTGATATGGGATCCCCACACTAAAATTGCTGCACGTTAAATATAGGAAACCAAATCAATTACTCATTAAGCCTCACCCTCAGGCGTCAGTACAAGAGCTAAGTACAAAAACACAAGTTCTAACTGAAAATTAACTTATTGCAATATGCTAATTATGCAGCCCCATTTCCATAGGACCCAAAAATATCATCAGAAGAAGAAAAATACTGATATTATCTTTATGGTATTATTGGTTTTTTAAATTTGTTAAGAGAAAGAAAAATGACTAAACTTACTTTATTTGATAGGAACATAAACTTATATCCTCATAAGCAATATACATCGTCCTAATGCTTGATTGCACCTACTTCATTTAATCGTTGGTTTTTCTTTATCATAACACCATTGGCCAACAGAGCTTGTTCCATAATCCATCTGATGCCAAACTTTACAAGGGGTAAAGGTATACAAATCGATTCAATTCAATCTTGTACTCAGAGAAAAATATATGAATAAATTAATACGAATAGTTACGTCGACAATTTCCCTAGTCATCTCTCTCTCTCTCTCTCTCGCTCTAGATTAGTAAACAGAGACGGAAATGTAAAGGAGAGAGATTGGTGATGTTCGAGATATAGGGATGAAGGTGATTTTGATATTTAGGAAGTTTGAAGATATGATTATATATGGTAATTCCGATTGTTTACTTTCGCCGTTCTTGTTTCCAAACCTAAGTGGGGTGTTTATGTTGTTGCACAAATCGATTCAATTCAATCTTGTACTCAGAGAAAAAAATATGAATAAAATAATGAAAGAGCATACTGAAGTACAAGATGAAGGAACAAGATGAAGCAGATGATGAAGCCCTAGTTCTGGCGAAGGAGAGAAGAAGATGAAGCTTACCAGTGTGATCTGTGCGAGACTCTGGTGATTGGAATGGTTGTATCGTCGTCGTTGTCTCGTCGTCAATCCCGATTGTTAGGCTTCGGCGAAGTGAAATATCTTTCACTGCTTTGGCTTTGGCGAAGAGAGTGTTTGAGGTTTTTCATGCTTCAAGCTTTGGGATTAATTAGTCCAATCAAAATAGGATTAAATGAATTCCACCCCTCCCCTAGGACTAAATAATCCCCCACATATAGGTATTAAAATTATCCTGGGATTATTAATATAGATTCAATTTTGAGAATCAAACATGGGATTGCTTGGGATTAGGGACAAATAGTCCAATCCCGCATGTCTAATCTGCGAATCAAACAAGGCCATAGTGTTCCCGTCCATAAATGGCACTGGAGTTATTTTCCATTCATTTAATATGGCCTTATATTTCCTCGTTGTTATCCTCTCCCCCTCCGCAGTCTTCGAGTCATAGGTAGCCAAGTTCACCATTAGTTGATTCTCACCATTAACCAACAATTCATTTGCTCTATACAAGAAACTCTTAAAAATTACAAATCATATAAAGACCATAAAATTGGACAACACAACAATTGGAGCAGTAGGTAAAATTCACTTGATAAAATCCTGACTATGAGATTGAGAATCTAAAAGCATCAAAACTCATGTCGGCATCGTCACCAGTCGAAGCTGGAGCGATCTGTGTGTCGGTGGCATGGGGTCTTCTTCGTTCTTCGGTCGGTGATTGTTGTCGATGACTAGATGTGCACCGGTCTTTTGCGTCGATGGCGTGGTGAGATGTGCATTGGTGGTCGGCGATTTGTGCGTCGGTCACTGATGTAGTAATAGAGGAACCAACTCTTTTTTTTTTTGGTCTGAGCTAACAGACGGTGGCTTTTATAGTTCTCAAAATTTTGAAAATTTGAACTTTTAGTTTGAGCGAAAAAAAGAGGTAGGTCCCTCATTTGTACTCGTTTGTGCACAAGATCTGTACGCATAGGGCTTGTTTGGTAACACTTTCTGTTTTCTGTTTTCTATTTTTGTTCCCAAATTTTTGTTTTTGTTTTTAAAAAAACAAAAATAAAAAACTTGTTTGTGTTAACCTGTTTTTAGTTTGTTATATATATAGACTCTATAGTGTGTGTATTAAGACTTATATACATACATACATATATACATATATACATACATACATATATATATATACTTTGACGTATACTTATATACATGTATATATATGTACTTATATATAGGTATATATATACATGTATATAAGTACATATATATGTATATATAAGTGTGTATATATATATAATATACTTATACTTATATATATGTATAAGTATATGCATGTATATAAGTATATATCATATATATACAAGTGTGTATATATATATAATATACTTATACTTATATATATGTATAAGTATATGCATGTATATAAGTATATATCATATATCATATATATATATATGATATATACTTATATATATACATATACTTATATATATAAAATATATAATATACTTATACTTATACTTATATATATAAATATATACATGTATATAAGTATATATCAAAGAGTGTGTGTGTGTGTGTGTATATATTATAAATATTATATGTGTATATATTATTAGTATTATATAGATAATTTTATATATATACACACACACACATACATATTTTTTTTTTTTTGATAGGAAAAGAAAGAATTTTATTAAATGAAAAAGCAAACCATACAGTGGAGTAATACTGGCCAGTTGGTAAGCCACCAACCGCCATTACAATAACGTCTCCCAAACCTTTTCAACCACCATGAATGCTTCCCTGGAATTGAATTCTGGACCTATCAAAGAAGCCATCACCGCGTTCGCCTAACCTTCTCATACCACCATTATGCCTTCTCTAGCCATTGTCATAGAAGCAAACACCCTGAGGGCATCGAATGATATCTTGGACGGAGGATCGACTTCCAGCCACGGTGTATTTCGCCCAAGTGGTTGCCCTAACCTGTATTAGAGAGAAGATTGTATCCACATCCATCTCTTCATTGCGGAAAATCCGGCTATTGCGAGCAATCCAGATCGACCATAGAGTAGCAGAGATGGAAGAATCCCATAAGCATTTCCCAAAACGATTGAGGCGCATTCCGGGGTGGCCTATTAGGAGCAAATTTAAGGATGGGGGAATCACCCAGGAAATTGACCACCAATTGAAGGTACGACACCAAAGTTTCCAAGCTAGTTTGCAGTGAAGAAGGAGATGGGCTGTGGTTTCATCCGCCTCATTGCAGATCTTACAGGTAAGAGCACCTTCATTTGCTTGGATTATTCCTTTTCGCATTAGAGTTGAATTGACCCCTATAGCGTTTTGCATGGAACGCCATATAAATAGATTGACTTTAGGAGGGGAGGATCTTTGCCAGACCTTCGAAAGACTAGGTTGAGGAGAGAAGACCAGTGCTTCCCATTTTGCATAAGCCGATGATACAGAGTACTTGGCTTCCTTACTCCATACCCAGGACATTGTATCATGATTAGAATTTGGGGGCAGAACATTACTGATACTGATCAGTAATTCATTTAGAATATCACTTTCCCAATCAAATAATCGCCTTCTGAACTGGAGGTTCCATTGACCATTGGCTATCATGCTATGAATTGTGGCTGATTGCTGAGTTGAGATAGAATATAGCCGTTGGTATTTCTCCTGTAGCGTTGAGTCTCCCAACCAAAGATGCTCCCAAAATAGTGTGCGATTCCCCGACTTGACTTGGATTTTAAAGCCTGACTTTATAATAGATGCGAACTCATCTGATGAATCTCCATCGCCCAGGGAGCAAATATTGCGCCAAGCTTGAGAAACTTGATTGGTCCTGGATAGCTGGGGGGTGGAGGGTAACCAAGAAATGGGGCTAATTCCATATTTTTTCTTTATGAGCCTTGCCCATAAGGCATTGGGTTCACTACTAAATCGCCACCACCATTTGGATAACATAGCAAGGTTGTGGATTTTGAGTCTTCTAATACCCAGCCCTCCGTATATCTTGCTTCGAGAAATGGCCTCCCATTTTAGGTAATGTAATTTCCTCTTCTCTTCACTGTCCCCCCAGAAAAAACCTCTAAAAATCTTCTCCAATTGGTTAATCACTACATTAGGGATTCTGTAGATGGACATCAGATGTAATGGCAGTTGAGAGAGAGTGGATTTGATTAAGGTTAGCCTACCTGCCTGGGAGAGTACCTTCTTATTCCATAGCGCCATTTTAGCTCTGCATTTCAGAATGATTTTGGACCAGGTAGTTTTCCTCTTGAGATTGGCCCCTAGAGGCATACCCAAGTATTCAATAGGAAGCTTTATCCACTTACATCCCAATGTGTTCGCTCTGGAGATCCCTTCTGACTCTGCCATAGTTGTAGCCGAGAGATTGGATTTGTGGAAGTTAACCCTTAAGCCTGAGACCATGTTAAAGCACCGTAGAATTCTTTTGATATTTCTTAATTCAGACTCATCATCGTTTGCAAAAATAAGAGTGTCATCAGCAAATTGTAAATGGGTGAGATTTTCTCCATTTCTACCCACAGTGACCCCTCTGATGAGACCCAGCTGCTTAGCTCTTAGGAATAAGATGTTGAGGGCTTCAACCACTATGTTGAATAAGAATGGGGAGAGGGGATCACCCTGCCTAAGCCCTCTGGTTGGCTTGAAGAATTTAGAGGGAGACCCGTTGATGAGGATGGAAATAGATGTAGAGGTAATACAGCCCTCCATCCAAGATACCCATTTAGGTTCAAAACCTAGATTTCTCATCATATTGAACAGAAAGTTCCAGTTTACGCAATCAAAAGCCTTCTCAAAGTCTAGTTTTAGGATGATTCCCTTGGTATTTGATGATTTCCACCAGTGTAGCACTTCGTTTGCGATGAGAATGGCGTCTGATATCTGCCTGCCTGCCATGAATGCCGATTGAGCTTCGCCTATGATGATGGGGAGAGAGACTTTGAGTCTGTTTGCTAGAACTTTGGATAGTAGTTTGTACACACAACCTATCAAACTGATAGGCCTAAAATTCTGAAACTCGCATGCTCCTGGAATTTTAGGGATTAAGGCTATAAACGTGGAATTAAGGCTAGACAAAACCTTCCCATTGCTGTGAAACTCATTGAAGAACTCCCATATCTCCTCTTTTATAAAGTCCCAAGCAGCTTTTAAGAATTTGAAATTAAAGCCATCTGGCCCAGGGGCCTTCACACTGCTACAATCCGCGAGGGCTGAGGCAATCTCCTCCTTACTGAATTCCTTTATCATATTTGAAGCCACCAGAGGAGGGAGGCAATTGGGAAAGGGGCCAAGTAGCTGTGGCCTGCTGGGGAGAGGGTCCTTGAATTTAGATGAGAAGAAGAGGACTGCTGCCTCTTTGATGAGATTTGGGTCTATCAGGCTTTCCCCTTCGAACTTGATCTGCACCAAAGAATTCTTTCTGTATCTATGATTAGCTGATAAGTGAAAGAATTTTGTGTTCTTATCTCCCTCCTTTAACCAAGTGATTCTGGATTTTTGTCTCCAAAAAGATTCGGCCAAACCAGAGAGGTGGAATAAGTCCACTCTTGCATTGCGTGCTTCCTGAGTTTCTAAATCATTGAGGGGTCTGGATTCTCCCAGTAAGTCTAGTTTGTGAACTTTATCTTCCACCAATTGAATCTTCTTCAAAATATTGCCATTCTCCGAGTTGCTCCATTCCTTGATACTGGTTTTCATAGCCTTAAGTTTCATTGCTATTTTATATCCAGCCCATCCTGATACGACACATCCCTTCCAAGCTTCAGCTGCAATCTCCATATATTTAGGATTAGAGAGCCAGAAATCAAAAGATTTGAATGGCTTTGGACCCCAGTTTAGGACTTCATCAGATATTAAGACCGGGCAGTGATCAGAAATAAACCGTGGTAAACCCCATTGAGTCAGGTGGAAAACCTCTAGAAAGGATTGAGAGATAATGAACCTATCCAACCTTGAGAGGGAAGGGTCAGATTGAAAATTTGTCCAAGTGTATTGCCTACCGTGCATAGGCAAATCCAGGCATTCCATACAATTGAGAAAATTTTTGAAAGCAGGCAATCCTCTGAGGTTTCTCAGATTTCCTTTCCTTTCCTCTGGTTTTAGCACCTCGTTAAAATCCCCTCCTAGACACCAAGGAAGGGGGTATGTATTTTTCAGAGAAATTAGTTCTTCCCAAAGTTGAGCTCGGAGAGAGGGATCATTTGGAGCATATACATTTACTAAACAGCATTCCACCCTATCCAGGAGGCAGCCTATGGAAAGGATGAAGTTCTGATGGAGGATGTGGGAATGTAGTTGGAAAGCCTCTGGATTCCATAATGAGATTAAGCCCCCTGCTGCTCCTGCTGATGGCATAAGGAGATGGTCCATCCCAGTAGAGATAAAACTCGATTGATCTAAAGAAGTTAACTTGGATTCCTGAATGAATAGGATATCTGGACGGTTGGATTTGAGAAGTTTGAGGAGGGCTTTCTTTTTCCTTCTACTGCCTAAGCCTCTGATATTCCAAGAAATAATCTTCATTGGGAATTAGGAATCTTTATCACCTTGATCAGAACTCAGTTAGGAGCCTTCCCCTTCTCCCCTGTTGTTTAGATCCCTTTCATGGGTTTCCTCCTCAATTAATTGTTTCCATATCCCCTGCTCTGTGTCCTTGTATGTTAAACCCAGCATCTTGGCCGTGCGAATGGTATTAGTCACTTCATTCTCAGAAGCTGAAATGGAATCAAATGAGTTAATGTCAGCCAGCCTATCCAGGACTTGCTCTTCACCACCACCTCCAGAAATTGTTGTAATTCCATCTTCATTTCTATGTAGCTCGGAGCTGGAGTTTTGGCTGAGTTTATACATGATCTCTCTCCTTCTTTTTCTATGAAAAGGTTTATTGAGGTCTACCAAAATGTCAATGCCTTGCAATGGCTGGGGGTCTAGGCCTGGATCGTTCGGCAAGGGCAGGCAGTGGCTGGCCTGAACGTGGTTTATGGGCCCAAAGGAATCACCTATTGGGCCTAACTGGTTTAGTTCGTTTAAGACCCTCCCTGAACTAGCTAAATGTCCCCCAGACTTGTCTCCATCACGGTTGACTTGTTTGCTTGGTCTTTCATGATCTGAGGCTTGTCCCATCTGTCCTTTTTCTAGCTGCTCCATATCTTGTTTAGATCTGGTGTCTTGAGAATTGGAATTAACCGCTAGATTTGGGGGATTCAAAATTGCCCTGTCATCTTTTTGATTTGCACAATCAGCCAAACTAGCCTTGGTAGCATTTCCACGTGCATCCACCTGTGTTTCCATGTCATCCTTGGGTTGAGCCTGGTTGTATTCTGAGTTTATTGAGTTTGCCACGTATGATGCTAGATAGTCTCCACCTCCATCTTCATCCATTCCTTGAGCATGACTTGAAAACTTCTGGAACTTAGATTCCTCCAGATCACCTTCTGAAAATGGGGCCTCATCAATCTTAATAGAATATTCCTTGCCCCTGATGAATCCTTTGATGCTATCCTTGATGGGCTCTTTGTGAGTAGTGGCGATCAAGATTCTTCCAACCTCATAGGATTGTTCATGAAGGGTGCCTTCATGTAAGAGTAAAGGCTCACCCCATAAATTACCAATATTTAAGAAGTTCTTTCCACACCAAGCATGAAATGGCATTCCTCTACACTCAAGCCAACAGAGCCTTTCCAAACTGGCTGTTTGACCCTCCCATTTCTGAATGCTTGTGAACCATTGCTGGCTTCCTTCATGATTGTTAAAGTTGTCTCTATCTGCTGCTGAAGGGAATACAAGAACCAATTGGCGCGCACCAGCTGGTCTAACGTGGACATTTTCCAAACCCATGGCTGCAAAGTCTTTTAGGATTTTGGGTACTGAAATCCTGATATTTCTGTGTGCAATAGAGCTTCTAGTTAGCCATTCCTCCCCTGTAGCCTCCAGATGAAGCGCTTTCTGCTTCTGACCCAGACTCTCCGGTTCCTCCATGTTTTGCATTACAACTTGGGCATAGCTTTTGCCCGAATAGGCTGGTTCATTGTGGGCCAGGTGACCTTCCTTCACAGTCCCTCTTACGCCTGAGTGTTGCTCCCTCATCACTTCTTTATGCTTTGCACCTGCTCCTGTCGCTTTATCCAAAATCCTTTGTTTCTCCTCCGTGTTTTGGTGTTGATGACTTATCTTGAACTTGTCAAAGTCAGCTAGCTTAACAATCAATCTTTTATCATCAATCCATAGACCATTTGTTCTGTCAATAGCAATCTCAGCAGCCACGGGATTAGCAAAACGGACAAAGCCAAATCTACTCCCACTCTGTTTACTCCTTTTGAAAGGAATATAAGAACTTGTGATTCTACCGAACCTCATAAACATACTGATCAACCATGCTTTGTCTGCGTTTTCAGGGATGTTATCAACAAATAAGGTGATGGGAGGGCTCCGTGTTTCCTGAGTGCGGCGGAGATTATTTTTCTGGGAGGATTTGCGTTGCACTGGTATCCACCCACCTTCATTGAGTTCTTCCAACTCCTTCCTGGGCTCTGGTCTAGTGGGTGAGAGTCTTCTTTTGGGGACATTGTGGTTTTGGGTATACCGGAAAGGGGGTGAGATTGGTGGTGGCAGGATTCCGGCAGGATCATGGGGAACTCTTCTCTCTATATTCATCTTCACACGATATATCACACACATACATATTTAAGTATATATATATATATAAGTACATATATATGTATATATAAGTACATATATATGTACATATATATATATATATATATCCATTTATATCCATATATATATGTATATATTATAATATATCTAAGTGTATTATATGTATATATATGTGTATATGTATAATATATAATACATATGTATACATATACATTATATATGTATGTACATATACATGTATATACATATGCATTATATATTATACACATATACATTATACATGTATATATGCATATGTATTATATTATAATACATATACATGTATATAAATATGTACTTATAAGTATATATATTATACATATTATATAAATATATATATATATATATACATACACACACACACTAGACGTATATATAATTATATATATATATATATACACACACACACACACATAGTTGATTTTTGAAAATAATGAAAACTGTTTTTGAAATAAATGAAAACTCACTTTTCATACTTTACTTTTTTTGAAAATAATGAAAACTGTTTTCGATTTTTTGGAAGTAAGACATCAACCAAACATGTTTTTTTCTCAAAAATCAGAAAATTCAGAAAATAAAAACAGAAAACAGAAAACGAAATGGTTACCAAACATGGCCATAGTGTTAATAATTTGAGTAAGGCTAGGTATACAGATTATTTGGGCACAGATATAAACGGAATCATTGATACATGTAAAGCTCTCAATAATTTAAAAAGTTCACGTGCATCCAACGGTTTTAGACACATTTGCACCCGGATATATTCGGATGATTTGTGTTCCAAAAAATTTGGTTGCATTTGAGTTTCACGGGGCACGCCACACAACACCCTCGTCCATACATAGAGACATATTCACACATTCTTGTAAGATGAAAATATCTGTAAATACTATACCTGGTTATTAAGCCTTTATCCTCACTTGATCTAGAATCCAATTACTTTTCCTCCCTTCCCCAAAGTTCTTACATCTTCTCTCTCGTCTCTCTCACTATTCCGGTTGTCTATATATGAAAGCCCTGTTTACAGCAAAGCTTCTAGAGAATCATCCCATAAAATTAATAACGCTCCACACATTGTGACGCGTGACATGGTAGTGAATTCCTGACTCGACTCGATTTGTAGAGGACTGCAATCCACATGGTTTGACAAGAACATTGAAACCGAAGTCGGCCAATAAACCAATACTTCGTTGGAAAATATATGGCTGTAATGCACTTGAAAATTAAGAGAATTGTTTTCCTCTTCGTCTGATACATCATGTATTTTTTACTCACCTATTATTCAATTCATTCTCCTATGTAAACAATCGCATATTCTTGCAGGGGATTGATGATTGTGAAAGAAAATAACCTTTTACGGAGGGTACGTAAGAAAGATTATGAGTGTTCAATTTGCTTAATACCATCAAAGGAGGTATAGTATGAGTAATGCTAAGTACACAGATCTTATAGACATATCCAGACACATCTTCTGGTATAGTATACGGAAAGGTAAACTGTAAATTTAATTGATCGTCTTTAATAATTGTAAATGTTTAAATTACAGTAAAATTATCTTTGTAGCTGTGCCTACTACTACTATCACTCATCTCAAGAGTTGCACAATATATCGATTTTTCAAAACTTTACTCTGGCTACAAGTTACCATCACCCATCAAAAAGATAACCATTCAAGCCAAATGAACTTTTTAAATCAGTGATCCTGCAAAAAGAAAGACATTAGAAAAAGAATTATATGGGAATTCAACAGTGGAAAAGTGAAAGGAAAAAATGTAGTTTGCAGAACACAGGACTCAGGAGTTCAATTGAAACTGAAAGGGCAGGCATGTCTTATCCATATACATATACGTGTACACACACATATAGTCCCCTTCTAATAAGGGATTCCTTATTTTGCTACGTACGGACCTCTTATTTGATGATCCGAACCGTTCAATCTGTTTAAAATATATTTTTGAGATCACCGGCAAGAAATTTGCTCAAAATAATATCAAGGACTTGATCTAAACAGTTTTTGATAAATGCTAACAACAATAGTTTAATGAAAAATTAAATGGATCAATTCTTTTCGGATAATATTTTGAGTTGATTTCTCACTTTGACCCTTAAAAATATGTTTTAAACACATTAAACGGTTCGGATAATCAAAATTTGATCAGAAAATAAGAGATCTGCACAGTAGCAAAATAAGAATCCCTTATTACAAGTTTACTCATTTAGAGTGTTCGAGTTAGTTTACATGTATATTGACTAATCTCTTGAAGACCAATCCCATCGCCTAATTGTGAGGTTCCTAATTAAAGTCAAAATAAAATTCTGTTTGAACTAACTCATAAAAATTGATAACACCCAAAAAATTTTAACCCGAGATGACACAACAAACACTTAAGCTTCAAACCTTGACCATCAAGCCTACTCTTGGGTTTATGCATATCTTGTAGATACTGATGGCTATTTTCTGTATATATAATTTTACCTATTTGCGTTTGGACCTTATCATTTGATCAACTTCAAGGGCCTCATCATCACATTGTCTTCATGATCCAATATCTGCATACAAGGAAAAAGGAATTCAAGAAAATACTACTTCAACTAAAACAAGGTGAGAGCATACGGAAGGAATTCTTTTTAATTCAATCGGCCACCCACAGTTTTCTGAATATTCCTTTCAAATGTTCCAGCTGGAACTACGAAGATAATACTTACGCATAGAATAAGGACATGAAATAAAATAAATGAACTGAAAAGGGCTAAAAACCAAGTAATATTACAAGAAGCCAGGCCTTGGGGCATGTGCTCAACAGACCGAAAAAGTAAGGCGTGTCTGGAATTCATCGGGTGGACCTTCACGCTCACATGCCGCCCAATACCGACTGATTGAGAATCTTTTACATATTTAGGGTGTGTTCGTTTTAGGGTGTTTCTGAAGTAGTTTTAGAAACATGTCTCTGAGACGTTGTTTGGTTATAAGTGTCTCAGAAACTGTTTCAGAAACTGTTTCTGAAACTTTTTCTTTTATAGAGAGAAAAAGTTGTCTGGGAGAATGTTTCAGAAACTGTTTCTGAAACTGTTTCAGAAACTGTTCCAGAAACTGTTTGAGAGAAAATCTCTCAAAACCATAACCGAACACAGCCTTAGACTCAGGACACCCGTGATCAAATTGCAGGTTTCCCTTGGAAATTATACTGAGGTTTGTCCGGATGTGTCCAGAATTGTTGAATACATATAAATTCCTTAATAATTTATGAATTTCACGTACATTTAACGTTTCCGAATGCATCCGTATTTAATAGCCAATTTATAGATAAATAAGATTTTTTAATTATTGTGGAGAAAGTTTAAAAAATTAGTTATAGTAGAAGTGTCTGCAAAATCGCAATTGAATTATTGAGAAGGGGAAAAGAGTGCTTACGTGGCAATGATACACATAACCGGGTTCTGCAGTTGCATCGAACGTGTACGATGCATTTGAATGGATGTAAGAAAATCTCACTAGGATCTTCGTAACAAATCCGGGCGTCATCTTGTACACATTCTTCCACCCCTTCTCATGGGCCGGCACTTCCATCCTCTTGCCACGTGCGTACTTGCTTATTTGGCACTTGATCGCATCGTTCATCTTCATCATGCATTCTTTAAACTCATCAATGTCCAGCACCTCCGTCTGATCTAACACCACAAATAGACCCAAATGGATGTGCAACGGGTGATTATCCTCCGTTAGATTGATCACGTTCCAAACCTCCGTGGCCCCCACTTTCGGCGTCTCTGTCACCGGTTTCTCGTATGATTTCGCATTCAGATACAAATGAGTGGGCTCATCAATGTCGCTCGTGTACTCGTACATTGCGATGTATCGTGTTTTCGAAGCACTAGATAAATCAGCGGATGGGTATTTGATCAACTTATCGGGTACCCGCCCCGAGTCAACCTCGTGTTGTTGTTTAATGATGAATTTCATAACTTTGCCGTTGGCTTCGTTGACCGGGTCACCAGAAGGGTAAGGATACGCTGCATCATTACCTAGGATAACTGAATTAGACTTTGTGTTTGAAAAGTCCACAATAACATCAGCAATCTCAGACGGGGCAAGGAGGATCTCTTTGAGCATCACGGGCCGTTCATGATAGGCTGAATCAGATGCCACGTGGATAAATCCAAGACCGTTGGTGAAGAAGAACTTGAAAAACCTAGCATTGCTTGCGTTGATGATGCGGAAACGGTACTTTCTCCGCCGCACGATCATGCGGGGCCAGGCTTTGCCATTTACGATAATAGCATCACCGAAATACTCAGGCTGCCATTGAGGGTGTATGGAGGGATTATTTCCAGTAGGACTCATGTACAACGAACCATCGGTACGAAAGCTACGATCGAAGACGATCAAGGGACGATCAAACTCATCGCCGTGGGGGAGTCCAAGTGGGGCCTCAATTTGGGGATTGCGAATGATGTAGGCCCCAATCAAGCCGGCTAGAAGGTTGACTCTAGTCAAACCCATAGCATGATCATGGTACCATAGGTTCCCTGGCTGTTGATGATTGTGATAGTGATATTTTTTCTTAGTCCAAGTGGGTCCCTTCTCTTCGAATCTGGCGGTGAACCATGACTCAGCGTGTCCATCGCTCTCTGGCTCGCCGATGGCACCGTGGAGGTGGACCACAGTGGGAATACCCTTCTTGGTAGATGGTATGGCTGTTGGGATAGTGGGGTCCCAAGGAAGTATGTGCTTCCGAGGGAGATGATTTTGCCACGTTACGTAAGTGTCAACCTGATTCAGGGCCTCGATCGTTGGACCTGGGATTGTTGCTGTGTGCTTAGATGTACCGTAGGCAAACACGGGGGTTGGAGGGAGATCCCTGTGGAATTTCTACAAAAGCAAGAAAAAGATCATATAAAAAAACCGTGGACCCACTTTAATAAACGCATAAAAAGTACCCTTTGCTGGAGTTCAGTCCGGTAGAATGGCAAGGGTGGGTTGGTCATTTTGCAAGAGGTTGGATGGACTAGACTACCATATCACCTCATTACCAAGCTTCTTTAGTGGCCAAACTCACAATTTGATGAGACTCATAATTCCGATCAAAAAATACAAAATAAATACACATTAAAAGGGTCCACCAAATTATGAGTTCAATCCCAAGCTCTTCGAGAGTAAATAGGGCTAAAGGTATGAAATGTCTGGATAAATAGTTGAAACTAAATAAAGAAACAAGTCTACTAATACTTCAAGTTATACATTATGTCTACGTAGTATATTATTATAAGATAAATATAAAATCAGGTCCCGTAAATTTTAATATGTGTTCAAATTAATAGATGTCACACAGACATAATATATAACTTAATGTACAACGTGTGTTTGTAGCATTGCTCTAAATAAAATGGTAATATAAAACAAACACAAATTAAATAGTGAGTAATAAAACAATTGAATAAAACCAAAAGAAATCAAATATGCCAACGTATTAAAACAATAATTACATTAAAATTGGACGAATATATAAGTTTAATACTCGAATAATAATCAAATCAATGATATTACAAAAATATGTTTTTGAATTTTGCATTTAAATAAATGTGTATGAAAATAAAAAATATATATAAATAATACTCATCTCAATATTATACGTATAATAGGTGTAATATGTAATGTGAATATATGTTTTGGTATCTATATAACTTGTTAAGAAGATGAATGACAAAATATGCATTAAAATTTGAGAATTTAAAAATAGCTATGAACTTGATTTTGATTTTGTAGATTCTTATGTCTATTTTGAGAGTGTATTTTAAGAGAAAAGATTCAAAGTGCATAACTAGAATTTAAAATCAAGAACAAATATGGCACAGTGTTTTTTGGCACAGAACCAATATGGCACAGTGTTTTTTGTGGTCTTAGTCGGTTGTTGTGAATCTCACTTTTCCTGGTCTTTAACGGGGTCCATTGAGTAAAAGATTATTTTAAGAGAATAATTTATTGAGCGGGAATAAAATAATAGGATATTATTTTTGGAAGGTTGATTCATATTAATGTAATGTCTACAGATGAGGATAAAAAAATAAATAGTTTGAATGAAGCATTAAAAAAAGAGAATAAAATAGTACTTGATTTGGATGGAGGATAAAATAAGAGATACAGTTGTTTTGTAATTGTAATAAAGAAGAGACGTATTATTTTTTGTTAATACTCGGAGATAACTTTTGAGCAAAAAGAGGGCTGCCCAAAAATTATACTCCTCTATCCCTCTAACGGGGTAAAAAGTTACCCCTGTATTTTTGTCCTTCACAAATCATATTAAATGTGTCACGTCAATCCTTTTATCTACTTTAAAAATTATTACTTTTCTTTATCTCTATCCAAACGGGCCCTAAAGGTAAACGGTAATTGGTGTTAAAGTCAAATTATGATACTTTTTCTACCAAATAATCTGTGAACCACTTAATTCTGGTTGCCATTCAACAATCTATTAAATGAGAGGTTATCCTACCAAAAATACCCTTGCTTTATTTATACCTTCTTATAAAAGATGTACAGTTATTTTTCAAGTCGGAAACATTGAAATGACATGGTGCTAAAATTAAAAATTAATATGTTTAAAAAATGACCATTGATTAAGTAAATAATTAATATGTTTTTCTAATTATAGATACACAAAGTACTATTCATCCGTTGAATTTTATTGAAATATGAAGTAATTTTCACAACTTGCACATAATACTTATTTTTTATTTGAATAAAATATTCGGTGCAATTTTATACACTAGGAGAAATGTTTAGGACAGTTCTTATACTTTATGTGAATTGTGAAATACTCAAAGCAATATCATTATTTTGAATGAAATCTACAAATTAATTTTTAAATCTCCAACAATAGTTAAAAATTTTAAAAATTAAATAGGGTCAAGTGACCCCCACTTGACTCTTTGCTCTATCCGAAATTTCTTTCATTCAAGCATCAAAATTTATGGTATTTGCAATCTAATTTACATCAAATTCAATCAATTAATGTGGAGCTCGCAATCTCCAACAATCTAATTTTTTTTTTTTTGATCAACAATCTAATTTATGGTAGACAATTTAGAGTAGAAATTAACAGTATATTAAATTTATGGTATTTGCAACCTAACACACCCCTATTCTTTCACTCATGTAAGAGTTAAATACATTATTACAATTTACGTACCTTTAAGAGTTCAAGAAAGGCTACCTACGTATTCAGTACTTCCGTGGTAGCAAGGGAGGCTATCTAGAGCTTTAATAGTAGTTAGGTGGTAGTTTTTGACATTTTACTTATTTCATGTCTTTTTTCTTGAATACAATGGAGAGAGAGAGAGCGAGAGTAAAGTATTGTCTCTGACTTGATAGATGTGTGTTCGTTTTGATTGTTTCTAAAATAATTTTTGCGAAAAAAATTCTGAGATATTGTTTGGTATAAGTGTTTTAGAAAAAATCTAGGAGTTAAATCTTTTATAGAGAGATGAAATTGTTTAGAAAAAAAGTAAAAGTGTTTGGAAAATTTGTTCCAGAAACTCATTTGGGAAATTTTTTCCCAAACACCCTTAAATGAACACACCTAGAAGAAAGGGCAAGCAAAAGTGTTTGGTATGAGGCAAATCACTAAATTATCCCCACTCTCTCGGCCCGTTTGTTAGAGGTTAAAATTTTAGAAAGGATAAGGAGGATATAATAAGAGGGGGGTTATAATAAGAGGGGATTTATAAGGGGAGATTAATATTTACTTGGTTTGTTTACTTTTCATATAAGGGGAGATATAGATATGATTGGTTTGTTTTGTAGTTGATGTGAGTGGATATGAAGGGTGGATAATGTAAAATTGTGATAATTCCCTATTTTGCCCTTATACAACTCTTTTGTTGTTACTAGTAATTTTCTTGATTTTTTTTTTATCCATTTGATTTGTTTGAATGAATCTAATGTAATCTTCTATAAGAAATATGAAAAGTACAAAATGAATATAAAAAAATTAAAAAAGTAAAATTACTGAATCAAAGTTGGTTGCCACTTTCATATTAAATGAATTTTTTATAATTTTTTTCACTTTTCAAGTGTATATAGAGTACATGTACTGAATAAACAGTACAAGTACAACATTTTAAATGGCAATTAAATACAACTCAAACGACCATACATTTTTTCCCTTCATTTTTTCCCTCTTTTCCTTATCCATTCATTCTCAGGGGTATGATTGTAATATGTCAACCCGGATAAAATTTGGACACCAAAAGAGTTGCCCATATTTAATCCACCCATGCCCTTATATGCTTATCCCTGGATAGTTTATCCGGGCTCTAAAAAACCAAAACAAAGCCCGGATTTGTTTTAGCCCGGATTATCTTATCCGGCACTGTACATATCCGGGAAATATGACTGGTAACAAACAGGCCGTCTCTCTCTCTACACACACACACATATATATATTATAATACAAATCTGGCCCTGATGAGTCGGCTGACTCGAACTTCATTTAGACACAAAAAAGCCAGAGTCAATCAAATCGTTTCACCTTTAATGCATATCTTAATATCAGTTTCTTTTTGGAATCCACCATCAAAATATATTTCATAATTCATGATGTTAAGCTAAACCTAAATAATATTTGAAAGGTCAATCAAATCGTTCATTACCAGTGTCCAAATTAAAATTAGGACAAAACTGATTATATAAAAATTGAAATGACGTTACAAATCAAAAATCTTAAAAAATAAAAAAATAAGTCCAAAAGTCTAAGCTACCAACTAAACATGATACAAATTATCAATACGGAACCGGAGCCTGCTGTGACCATTAAATGACAGTTGTCATGAGTAGAAAAACATAAATTTTGTAGAACTCAGATTTGTAAATATCGAAAAAAGAAATTAATCCGATACGATCACATTCAACTATTTATATATTTAACTATGAAGTACGAATACTTCTAAAGTAGTTGCTATGGGTATTAAATACACATCAAATATCGGTACGCATTCAATACATATTGAATACGATAAAAAACTCTAGGTCGATTTCGAATTTTTATCGTTCCAAATTCTCCTTTCTACTACTATATTCTAGGTATTATATTATTCCCAAATAACAAATCGAAACATATCTTTGATTTGTTGGAGTGTGCTCTACACACTAAAATAGTATATGTTTTATTTTATTTGTCTCTTTTTTATGCATAGTAGAAGATTAGTATATTATAAAAACACTTTATTTTTATAGACGTAACATATACCTACTTGTTACTTTTCTAAATTTTATCTTATCATCACATTCATATCATATTATATTTATATTTCACATCTCGTATTTATATTTATATTTGCATTTATATCCGTATTCGTGCTCCGTTAAATTAGTCTTGATTTTTTCAAGCACAGATAACAATCCTGTAATGTAATTCGCTCACTATGTATCGATTTCAAAAAGGACTTGATATGTCACAAAGTTGTTCTAAGGGGCGAGCACTGCAAGGTGAACCGTTTTTAAACTCGGGATAGCACGGGCACCCCAAACCCATCAGTACCCAACAGAGAATCAGAACCAGACACACACACACACACACATATATATAGAGAGAGAGACAGAGAGCAGGGGGAAGTGGGTGGGAAGGCTTACCCATTTCTTGCGAAACATGCCAATCTTCAAAGATTTGGGTACAGAGACGCCATGTTCAAAATCAAAACCTTCAATTTTGGGTATAATAGGTAGATCATCAACAAACATTTCCAACTGGGATATGTTTCGCAGGTTGTCTTCAGCCCATGTAGTAGTCATTACAACTCCCAAAAATGCCAAAGAAATGAGATTACATAACAGCAAATTCCCCTCCATTCCAAATCCAAGCACATATATCTGTGGATACTTATTTGTAAAAGAGAGAGAGAGAGAGAGAGAGCTGGGTTTGGTACTAAATCAGAAATGAGGGAGAAACTAACCAAGAAGTAAAGAGATCTTTGTAAGAGCTTCTGACTCTGAGAGAGAGAGAGAGATTTACAATGTGAAAGAGAATCGTTTGGTCTGAAAATGAACGGATGACTTTGTATTCCAAAGGGGATTGTATTCTTAAAAAGAGAATACAAAAGGTTGTGGAATTAATTCCAAGGGCCTGCACGACACTTGCTTTTTCATTTTCATGACACGATTTTGTCCCCTTCACTGATTATCTTTCTTTTGTCCTCTTTTTAATCGTTTGATATGACTGCCGTTAATCCTTAAGTATGTCAAAAATTCTACCAACAGATTAATTTTACACATCACTTCAAAACTATTGTTAAGAAGTTACTATTTGTATGTATATCATTAGTTTTTATGTGAAATACATAAAACAAAATAAGCAGTCAAATTGTGCTATCAAAAGAAAGGAAAAAAAAATCTCTAATTGATAGAAATACAAAACCCCTTAAATCGATACGCACAACACTAAGACTTAGTGCCCAAACATGTAAGATGTCTCGACAAATCTCTTATTGAAGCAGTTATAAATCTCCTAAAAAGCCTTTTTTGTTGATTGCCTTCACAAGAAAAGATAAACGTATATTGATTACAAGGAATTGAAAAAATCTCATGACATTATAAAGGAAAAAATATATATTTTTGGTAAGTATCAAATTAAAATGTAAAAGGAAATCGTATAAATGTTATACAAGTGGCATTAAATAATATAAATGCCTAACATAAAATGTTTTGTACAACGTAACTAACAATCTCAATCAGAGTTCCATTAATATGTGAAGATCACAGTCAAATTTTTCCATTCCTTTATCGAATCTTGACAGAAAATATGTTACGGTGTGTTTTACAGTATTGCAGAAATATTACACCAAAGATAAAAATATCCTCTTTTTTTAACAAAATAATAAAATTTTTAATCAAAGAAATTTGTACTACCTTTGAAAACCTTATGCACGTGAAAACAATCCCATAATTTAAGATTGAGTGTGTATTCAAATCTTGAACTTTTGTTGAAAGCATAAAGATATGCTAAAATTGACTTATGTATGTAAATTTAAGTTTTGAATTTTACTTGAACTAATGATAGGTATTAATTTTAAAGAAATTTAATTTTTAGTTCTATTTTTTAGTAACAAGTATATTTTCACCCCATCATCTTTTAGGGGTTATTTTTTAGTTCTGAAATTCAAAAAATATTAAAACTACCTTTAAACCTTAGTTTTCCATGCATTCAATTTCATTCCCAAAAAACGCAATAACTTGGTCTTTGGGACCTCTAGAAACTTTAGAGATTTTACTGCCACTAAAAATTGGTCAAGAATTTCCTACTATCAATTTGGTCTTCCTTCTTAATTCAATGAATATTTGTTTAAAAAAATACCATGTTTTAACATAAACAACACGCTAAATTTTCGTGATCTAAGAGCATTATGGTAAATTTTACCATGTACAGCAAAATTTACCATATTTTCTTTGAAATTTGTTATATACATTCTAAATTTATCATAGTGATAAGAATAATGTATGAAAGAAAATTTATCAAATTTACCATCATTAAATTTACAATAATAACATTATATTCAGCAAATTTATCATCGTAATCAGCAAATTTACAATTGTCAAATTCTTGATAAGTATATTTTCATCCCATCAGTACTCAACGACAATATTCTGTTACTTTATACTTTCTACAAATTTATCATGAAAAAATCAAAGGCAAATATACCATTTCCTACTACCTATCACCAAAAATCATTTGTCAATGATTTCCTACTACTAAATTGATTTTCCTTCTTAATTCAGTGAATAATTGTCTTCCTTCTTAATTCACCAAATTTTTGTTTCCTAATTTTGAAGCATTTAAAATCATAAGCAAATCATAGTATTAAGCCTATATAAATAGACATAATTTCAATCCACCAATTTAGAAATTAAATAGTATCACTTAAAAGGGACAAAAAGGTAAATTCACCACTCAAAATAATGGTAAATAAGTCAAACTATGTAAAATTAGGACTAAAACATAACTCGCAATTCTTGATGGGATAAAAACTTATGCTGCATACAGAAATATGACCCTAATTTAAATTACCCTTAATTTTATGATTGATGCCGTAATTTTTAATCAAATTCTTGAATATTTTTATAGTAAAATTCATACAAAACATATATCATTAGCTATACTTTTTCACATGTAACGAATTTTTCAAAGATTGTAATTTTTAGATATGTTATTAGTTAATCTTTTATCCATAATTGATGAAATTTCGTTGGCTTTTAAAAATTAAATTAAATATAACAAACATAAGAATAGCACCATTCCAATTTTATCGGATTTTCCTCCAGAAGGAATGTAGCGTGCAACAGGTTGTGGAGAGAATCAAATGGTGGGTCGCAGTGTGGACCAAAGAGAAGATGGGACTGTCTGGAATCTCCGTTACAGACATCATCAGGAATCTGGAAGGATTGAGGCGTATGCGGTGCTGATCGGGTGGTGGCGACGTCGCGGCTGAGGATCGGTGCAGTGGGTAAGGGATGACCGGAAGATGGTTAGGATTAAACATGAAAAATCTGATTTGTTTTAGGGATTGGGTGGGCTGAGGGTTTGGACCGTGATAGCGGCCCAATGCAAGCGGGCTTTTGGTTAGTTGGATGGTGTATTTGTAACCCGGTTGGCCTCTTGCCAACTATGTATTCTGTTTTCTTGGTTAATGCATTTTTGCTTATCAAAAAAAAAAAAAAAAAGAATAGCACCATATAAAAGAAAGTTTCAATCCTCTAGCACTGCCATGGGAGAAGACAAGGTAGAAGATGGAGGGTGGATTCCAGTGACAAGAAAGCATAGTAGACTTGGGCCAGACTTGAAGATGGAAGTATTCACCACAACATACCAGAAGAAGCAAACCAGCCATTGTTGTCTAAGTTGTTCAACAAGTCCGGAGTGGCAAGGGACACTTACATCCTCTTGAAACGGAGTAATAAAGGTACAAAGTTTGGATTCATAGGGTACAATTGCTCTATATTCGCGAATATAGAATTCTTTACAACGAATGGCATGTGGGCCAATCACAAACAACTACTGGTTAAAATTGCAAGTTTCTCCCAAACTATTTTCAGGCAACCTCCCATAACCATGACAAATTCTTTCAAGAAGCAAGGGTGCAACTCTAACTTTCATAGGGAGTATAAGGGATATCAAAAGGGGGTATCGTATCCCGCAAATTGTATATGGGGAACAAAAAATAGAATAAGGCATTTGCCCAAGTACTTGCATAGGACAAAGTGGATAAACCTTAGTAGAGGAGTGGTTAAAACCATTAATGTACAAGTGATAGAGACTGGCTGGCTGTTTAAAAGTGCTGTGGGGGATGAATCTATCCTTCTTCCTTTTAAATCCAAGGAGCCAAGAGATAAAGTTCTTCAACAACACTGGACTAGGAGATGGTTTGAATCTCTTAAAAGTTAAGATGAAGAGAAGGCCATCACTGAGAGGTTTGTATGGCTCTCTTGCCTGGGGATACCCTCACATGACTGGTCACTTTCTAATTTTAAGAAGATTGGGGACTCTTTTGGGGAGTTCATAATAGTGGATGAAGATACTATTATCGGTTCATCATTTGCTAGAGATAGGATTCACATTGCTACCAAATTCGTCCATAAAGTTGAAAGTAGAATTTATTTAAAGATTCACGATTTGTCCCATGAGGTTTGGTTGGTTGAAGATGTTAGAGCTTTATACTAAAAGTCATGACTTTATGTAATGAATTAGTATTTGCTTGAATTATTTATTAAACAGTTATTTATTTTCTTGATAAGAATCTTTATGAGTAATGTTTGTATTATATCATATCATATTGTGCATGTGTATCTCTTATTCTACATAATAGATAATTTGGTGTATATAGTTTAACTTATACACAGGCGATCAAATTATCGGTTATTGTAGAATATAAGTTTTTGGTTCACAGTCTTAGGTAGAATTAAACACACCCTAAGTAGGATTGTAACACAATGTTTCAGTAGGTCTGTCTTTATTATAGAAAATGGTATAATTTTGACTCACTATTGTTTTGCACTCAAAAGTGCAAATAGTTAATGCCAAAATCCCTTGACTTGCATGTGTTTATTGTCAATCAGATAAATAATAATACGTTTTGACTGTTTAACGCGTGTTTTGGTTGTTCGTACGCAAATGAGTGTTTTACAGTGTTCTTATGAAATCCCGAGATGTCACAAAGAACCAAGAATCAAGAATCAAGTCATAAAGTGAAAGAGAACGACATCAAAAAGTTTGAAGTCAGTGTCTCACATTACCGGTAATATGTGCCCAAACTATTGGTAGTAGGAGGCATTACCCAAAGTGAAGAGCAGCCAGAAGAGTCAGTGTCTTGCATTACCGGTAATGAGTGCCCGAACTACCGGTAGTAGCAGACATTGCCAAGAAGTGCAGAAACTGACCAGAAGTGGCAAAACCCCGAACTACCGGTAATACATGCCCCACACTATCGGTAGTAAGGGAAAAAACGAAATTTCTGTTATTTTTAAGTGATTTCTATTCCTTTAGTTGATCCTTATCTTTTGTTTTCTAATTACATTAGGAGTGTTGTTTTGAGATCTGTATAATAGAAATCCTAGGAAAAGATGAAGATCAAGCTTTTATTCTAATTTTTAACTGTCTTTCATTCAGTTTTGAGATTGAATTCGTAGATTTTGAAATATTTAAATAAAAATTCTTCAATTTTTTGTTTTGATTATTATTCGTTCATTGGTCTATCTTGCCTCTCCTGTTATTAATTTCTCATGGATTCTCTTAAATCCACGATGAACTAATCTTTTAAGGATTCGATTCAACGGTGAAACATTGAATCGTGACTTAAGGTAATTCAATTCCCACCTATGGTTTTCAATTTCTGATATCGTTTTATTAATCCGAATTATTTTGAAATCGATTAGAAGTTTTTGTAAAAGATTTTTGCTTGTGTGTAGACAAACCCTTTTGGCACACACAATTCTTGGATCTATACAAAGTTTTAATCTGAAACCCTAATTTCATACTTGATTATTTAACTGATTGTCAATATTTTTCGAGTTTCTATAAATATTCACTTTTCAATCATCCGATGAAGGATCAATGTTAGAGAACCAGAGTTGAGTTACATTTTGAGGATTGAATTATTTCAAGTCGCGGTCAATGTGGATCCCGAGAATTGGATCTTGTTTATTTAAATTTGCATTAAGTCATTCTAAATCTCATCACAATATTTTTCACAAATATCTTAACTATTTTCTTTCTTCTCACCCGATAAGTATGTAAGCACTCGTTCCCTGTAGATTCGGCTCCGGACTTCCGGATTTGTTATGCTACAACCAATCCATTGATCCTACGCTTGGGATACATCTTTGTTGACACCGGTTGACGAGAAGCAACTATGTTAGTACACTTTGTGTGTATTGAACAGACCATTTTAAGATAATTGTATTTATACTGACTATATAATACAATTTGCACATCATGGTTATTATGAATGTTTATGCTCTTAACCCAAGATAAATAATGGATGTGTACAATTAATGTTATTGACTTTAATTCATTATAGAGTGACGTCTTGTGGATCAATAGTCTCAATGAGTTGAGTAAAAAATATTAAGTATATGATAACTACTAATTATTAATAGAATACACGTCCCTCTATAAGGATTGACGATATCCTATTGAGAAAGATATCCAACGTAACGAATAATTTATTTTAATCAACGGATATCTGTAATCTTAATGTGGGGAGATAAATAAGTATTTAATAATATGGAGCTCGAAATATAATTTTGAGATATAAAAAGAGAATGCAATTATAATTCTATAAATCATAATTTATAAAATTCAAAATTATCCGGGTTGGATTAGGATTCCGAATTATATAGAAAGCTCAACCGATACTTTTTCTTGGGGTCCCTATCGTTGTTTATATGTACACCACTATGCCTTATAGGTTAACCACAGCTTAATACTCAAACTATTAAGAGAGAGATTCTGTGAAGGAAAGAAAATCACATTTTTGAGCCTAAACTCAGTTCGTAATCAAGGTGCAAAAAGATTGAGATAGAAGATCGCGAGATCAGTCGAGTAAGATCATTCTAGTTGTGCTCATACTTCGATCAGGATCAAATTGTGAAGGTTATTGAGATCAAACTAGAGAGATCTCAAAAGGGATAAACCCTAGTTCTGTCTTGTAGGATTTTTGATGAGCGCATGTTATTGTGTATTTTACGGCTCAAAACGTCTAGTTTAACTTGCGTGCACGTATTATTCCATGTTTATACTCGATAATTGCACGAAAAGGTATCTCATGTCCCGTGCAGGTCAAACAGAGAAAAGAGACCCGGATGTGCCTAAATCAACGTTCCAAAAGTCAAACGAGGTCTGAATGGCCGAAGCCGAACTTGGTTGGGAGAAGCAATGTTCAGAGGCTCAGTGACACCGGTGCTCAATTCCAGTGACACCGGTGTCTTCCCTTTATACCACTGATGAAGCCAGAATGCAGAGACCAAAGGACACCGGTGCTCAATTTCAGTGACACCGGTGTCTCCCCTTTTATTCCAGGTGAAAACCAAGATGCAGAGTGTCCAAGACACCGGTGCTTCTGAGTTCTATACACCGGTGTATCTATGCAATGCCAATGGAAGGAGGATGATACAGAGTGTCCAAGACACCGGTGCCTTCAAATCCTTTACACCGGTGTCTCTGCCAAATGCAAAGAAGATCAAGATACAGAGCCATAGTGACACCGGTGCGTCAATTCCTTTACACCGGTGTCACCCCTTTCACAGAATACCAGATACAGAGCACCAGAGGCACTGGTGCTTCAATACCTTGACACCGGTGTATCTAGTTCGACAAAAGCAAACTTTTGCCTTGGGATGGCTGACTGTTGGGGGGTCCACTTTACCTTAAAATGTGTGCCAAATCATGGACAAAAGGGATTTCAGCCTGGGGAAAGGAATAGAAGCTTCTTTTATTCCTTTTTGGAGGATAGTTTGGTAACTAGCCTAGGTTGTTAGGATATTTTTCCTTTAGGTTTTTACTTTTGGCCAAGGGGTCTCATTAGCTAATATCATACCTTAGAAAATATCAGATTGTATTCCTTTGTTGAGAGCTTATCTTGCCTCCATTTTTAGCCTTATCTTTTGTTCTTCATTGTTCTTAAAGTTTTAAAGTAAGTTTTGTTAATCTTTATTGTTTATGCTTGAAGATCCTTGTACTCTCTTGGAATCATTTAAGTTTTGGATTAGCTTCACTCATATAGTTCCATTTTAGTATTTTCTTACCTTAAAATCTGATTGTTCTAGTGTTTTCTATTATAGTTTAGATTAAATCTTTCTTATTAGACTTAGATAAGTTGGTTTCATCATGTTTTCCTTTGAGTATATCATGTTTATAGTTACTATGAGTAGCTAATTTAGTGAGGGTTAAGTTTGAAGGTGAGGTTTAGTTCAAAACCATGTTGGTCTATTTCTTCTCCATTTGTATTAATGCCATTGATGGATCTTTCTAAGTTCTTTTTATTGAAACAAAAAAATGAAGTGTTAAGTTCTTGCTTAGTTATAGCCATCCTTAGAGTTGGTATATCTAATACTTGAATCGATGTCCTTCATCTTTTAATCCTATTTCCTTGAACTTGAAAGAATCCATTAAACCATTTTGTGAATAAAAATCTTGATTTTCATCGAAGTATTTTCCGATCTAAAACCCGACACGGGGGATAGATTGAGTTATAAGGAGAAGAGATAGACCGACGGAAGAATTGGAATAGACCAAACCATAGAACTTAACCCCACTCCTTAATCTAGTTTTAATCCTCCACTTAGTTGATAACATTGTTAACCACACCAAACAAATTTGAGGTTGACGTCCGAAACGTCAAAAACTCCAATTTGCGTATTCTCTAATTACAACGTTCTTTTCCCTGTGGATCGATACTCCGGACTATCCATTATACTCATTTTATACATTTTGAGGATAAGTTCTGTTTTATAAAATTAAACCACTGACTTCGTGGCCGGCACCCTAACGACACGCACTTTGCTGGTCCGGTCATGTTTTTGGCGCCGTTGCCGGAGACTTGAATAGTTGTTTTTAGATAATCGCAGATTTTTGCAAAGTGCAAGTTTCTTTGGCGAAAACCTTTAACCTACCCATTTTGGTAAACTTAAGGTGTAACGCAAGCCAAAGGGACGTGTAATTTGCAGATTTTATTTTATTTTCTTTTTCATTCATACTTGATTGATTCGGAGACTGTCTTTGGTGTATGAGTGTTTACACTCGTGACGCGACACATCGGCTAATTCGCCAAGACAATCTTCCTTTCAATCCAATGGCCGAACACCGTGATGAAAATGACGCACCCATGGGTCGCACCATGCGGGACTACTTGCACCCCACTCACACCACCACCACCTCGTGCATACGCTTTCCAACCGATACTCCCGAAGGACAACAATTCCATGTCAAGCCTAACATGCTTGGCATGTTACCAACCTTCTATGGGATGGAATCGGAGAACTGCTATGTCCATATTAAAGAGTTTGAGGAGGTGGTGAACACTTTCACCAACGTGACCGCCCATCTGGAGTCGGCACGTCTTAAGCTCTTTCCCTTTTCTCTCAAGGAGAAGGCCAAGCGATGGTTTCTCTCCTTGAGGGCTAATTCGGTGACAAGTTGGGTGGAGATGCAGGTGGAGTTCCACAAAAAGTGGTTTCCACTCCACCGTACCACCACCTTAAAGAAGAAGATTCAGAACTTCGAGGAAATACCCAACGAATCTTTTTGTTCATGTTGGGAGAGATACAAGGAGCGTCTCCTCGCCGTCCCTCATCACGGGTATGAGGATTGGCAGATTGTGGCATTCTTCTACGAAGCCATCTCAGTCCGCAATCGCCAATTTATCAACCTCATGACAAGTGGGGAATTTCTGAACCAAGGAGCCTCCGCGGCTTTGGCTTATCTAGATGAGCTAGCGGAGAATAACCAATCATGGGATTATTCGGATCCCAATGACCGCTCCTATAAACTCCCCACTAGTCACGGAACCATGGGCAAACATGTGCCTAGGGACGAGGACGACATAAGCAAACGCCTCGACCACCTCTCTAGGAAACTAGAGAAATTGGAGATAAATAGGGTGAACGAGGTTTCTTCTGTTTCAAAGCCCGGGGAGGCTTGTGCCATCTGTGACACCATGGACCACACTACCAATATTTGTCCAACCATACCTGCTTTCAAAGAGGTACTCCATGGTCCGGACCATGCTGAGGTCCACGCCCTTCACCAAGGCCAAAAGCCTACCAATGTGCCCTTCAACAATAACAACTACCATCCGGGATTGAGAAATCATCCCAACTTTAGTTGGAGGAACAATGAGGCGGGTGCACAACCCCAAGCACCCCCGGGATTTCAAGGACAATACCCGGCCCATCAAAATGCTCAAGGGCCGGCACCACCGCGGTATCCACCAAATTCCTACAATCCTCCGGGTCCCTCCACGGGTCCCAACTCTTACCACCCACCTAACCAGCGAAGCTTGGAGGATACATTGCAAATGTTCATGCAAGGACAAGCAAATGTCAATGAACAGAACACTCAGGCCATTGGGGACATCCGCTCCCAACTCACTAAGTTGACCACCACTTTGGGTACCATGCAGCACGAGAAAGGGAAATTTCCAGTCCAACCTCAAGCAAACCCCCAAGGTGGTCATTTTATATAAGGAGAGTCTCCTTCGGGGTCAAATGTGGAACAAGCTAAAGCAATCACCACTTTGAGGAGTGGGAAAGAGGTCGATAAGACAATTCTCCCGAAAACAATCCCCACTCCTCCTCCGGTGCCTACTCCACAACCCCACGATGATGACCCCGTGAGTGTGATACCTCAACCTCTCCCCATTTCCACATCCACATCTGCTCCTATGGGAGAACCCATAGTCTCATCTTGCCCAATGTCGGCCCCTTACCCACAAAGATTGAGGCCTTTACCCAAGTTGACGAACTCCAGCGAGATATTCGAGCTCTTCAAGCAAGTGAAGATCAATATCCCGTTGCTTGATGCAATCAAGCAAATACCTTCCTATGCCAAATTTTTGAAGGACTTGTGCACAATAAAGCGCAAGCACAATGTGCAAAAGAAAGTATTCTTGACTCAGCAAGTGAGTTCGATCATACAAACCCCCATTGCACCAAAGTACAAGGACCCCGGGTGTCCTACAATTTCTGTGAGAGTTGGGGGGAAGGTAGTAGAGAAAGCCCTGCTGGACTTGGGGGCTAGTGTGAATTTGTTGCCATACTCGGTGTATGAGCAACTTGGGTTGGGGGATATGAAACCAACCTCGGTGACCCTCCAATTAGCTGACCGTAGTGTCCGGGTACCGAGGGGTTTGGTAGAAGATGTGCTTGTCCAAGTGGACAATTTTGTGTACCCGGTGGAATTCATAGTCCTTGATACTTGTCCCACGTCCAATCTGCAAGCCCAAACGCCCATCATACTTGGAAGGCCCTTTTTGGCCACATCCAACGCAGTGATCCATTGTCGGAATGGGCTGCTTAAAATGACGTTTGGGAACATGACCCTAGAGCTCAACATTTTTAACATTGGGAGCCAAATGGGGGATGATGATGACATTCGCGATGTGAGCGTTATAGACGCACTTGTTCAAAAGCACGTCGATTGTCATCTCTTTTCCGACCCCCTAGAGGCCATGCTTACTGTGGAAGAGACGGAATTCCTAGACTCTCCCGAGGTTGAGTACATTTACTCCCTCATGAATGAAGAAGAGGTGTTGGGTACTGAAAAGTGGGTGCCCAACTTTGAAAAACTACCACCACCGACAGCTCGGGCTCTACCATCTTCTGTGAAACCACCCAAGCCCGAGCTCAAAAGTTTACCATCTACCTTGAAGTATGCTTTCTTGGGGAATTCTGAAACTTTTCCGGTTGTCATCTCATCCAGTCTAGACAATCCCCAAGAAGCTGCTTTATTGGAAATTCTGAGGGCCCACAAATCTGTTTTAGAGTGGACCATTGCTGACATTCACGGGATCAGCCCGCTATTGTGTACTCACCGCATCTATCTAGAAGATGATATTAAGCCATCTCGCCAACCTCAACGGCGTTTGAACCCGATTATGAGAGATGTGGTGAGAGATGAGGTTCTGAAGTTACTGGATGTGGGAATCATATACCCGATAGCTGATAGTAAATGGGTCAGCCCCATCCAGGTTGTGCCCAAAAAGTCTGGCGTCACTGTTGTGCCCAATGAGAGTGGGGAGTTAATTCCCACTCGAGTTGTCACCGGTTGGCGCGTCTGTATAGACTATAGGAAACTCAACGCCGGTACCCGGAAAGACCATTTCCCTCTCCCCTTCATTGATCAAATGTTAGAGAGGGTAGCTCTGGTCATGCTTTCTACTGTTTCCTGGATGGGTATTCGGGGTATAATCAGATAGAGGTCTCTCTGGAAGACCAAGAAAAGACTACTTTCACATGCCCATTTGGCACCTTTGCTTATCGTCGCATGCCCTTCGGGCTTTGCAATGCCCCCGGCACCTTCTCTCGGTGTATGACGGGCATCTTTAGCGACATGATAGAAAAAATTGTAGAGGTGTTCATGGATGATTTTTCTGTGTTCGGAGACTCCTTTGAGTCTTGTTTGGAGAACCTTGAAAAGGTTCTAATACGATGTGAGGAGAAAAACCTGGTTTTAAATTGGGAGAAGTGCCATTTCATGGTCACTCACGGAATTGTCCTCGGTCACATCATCTCTTCGAGGGGGATTGAGGTAGATCAATCGAAAATAGAGCTCATCTCTAAGTTACCTACCCCTAAGTGTGTCAAGGATATCCGTTCTTTCCTTGGACACGCTGGATTCTATCGGCGCTTTATCCAGAACTTTAGCGCCATATCCCGTCCGTTGTGTCGTTTACTCACGAAGGACACACCTTTCGAGTGGACACACGATTGCGAGGAGGCTTTTTCAAAATTAAAAATCAGTCTCACTACTCCTCCAATCGTGCGATCACCCGATTGGAACCTGCCCTTTGAGCTCATGTTCGATGCCAGTGACTATGCTATAGGCGCTGTGCTTGGCCAACGGAGGGACAAAATTCCTTGTGTAATCTCATATGCGAGCAAAACTTTAAACGATGCTCAAATGAATTACACGACCACTGAGAAAGAGTTGTTGGTGGTTGTCTTTGCTTTAGACAAGTTTCGATCCTATCTCATCGGATCACCTATAATAGTCTACACCGACCATGCAGCTTTTAAATATCTGCTCACCAAGCCCGATGCCAAAGCTCGGCTTATTCGGTGGGTACTTCTGTTGCAAGAGTTTGACTTGACCATAAAAGATAAGAAGGGGGTTGAGAATGTCGTGGCGGACCATTTGTCTCACCTCGAGTTTGAGGATCACACCTCTAACATACCCATTCCCGACTCCTTTCCCGATGAACAACTCTTGGCCATTTCGAGTTGCCCGTGGTATGCTGATATTGCCAATTACTTGGCCACGGGACAACTCCCTTCACATTGGACTCCTCAAGATAGGAGAAAATTTCTGGCTGAGGTGAGGAGATTCGTCTTCGATGATCCCTATCTCTTTAAGTTTTGCCCGGACCAGATTGTCCGGCGGTGTGTGCCCGATGATGAACAAAAGTCAATCTTGACCTTTTGCCACACCGAGGCATGTGGCGGGCATTTTTCCTCTAAGAAGACGGCAGCTAAAATTTTGCAGTGTGGCTTCTATTGGCCCCACATCTTCAAGGATGCCTTTGAATTCTGCAAGGCTTGCCCGCGCTGTCAAAAATTAGGTGCCTTGTCACGGCGTAACATGATGCCCCTCCAACCCATCTTAATCATTGAAGTTTTCGATTGTTGGGGCATCGATTTCATGGGTCCTTTTCCCAATTCTTTTGGGAATCTTTACATTCTGTTAGCCGTGGACTACGTGTCCAAATGGGTGGAGGCCATTCCAACCCGAACCAATGACCACTCTGTTGTGGTCCGTTTCCTTAAGGAGAACATCTTCTCCCGATTTGGGATGCCCAAAGCCCTAATTAGTGATCAGGGCACACACTTCTGCAATCGCCCTATGGAAGCCTTGGTCAAGAAATATGGGGTCAATCACAAAGTTTCCACTGCTTACCACCCACAGACCAATGGCCAAGCTGAATTGGCCAACCGTGAGATCAAGCACATCCTAGAAAAAACGGTGAACCCGAATCGCAAATATTGGTCTCTTAGACTAATTGATGCTTTGTGGGCTTATCGTACTGCCTACAAGACTGTGTTGGGCATGTCTCCCTACCGCTTGGTATATGGCAAAGCTTGCCACTTACCGGTGGAAATGAAGCACAAGGCTTTTTGGGCTATCAAACAATTGAATTACCGGATGCCCGAAGCCGGAGCCCACCGCAACCTCCAATTGGATGAGCTTGAAGAAATACGCCGGGATGCGTACGACAATGCCCACATTTACAAGTGTAAGGTTAAGGCCTTTCACGACAAGAACATTGTCCGGAAAACATTCACCCCGGGCCAAAAGGTCTTACTGTACAACTCTAGGTTGCATTTATTTCTGGGAAAATTGCGATCCCGGTGGGGAGGTCCCTACATTGTGAAAACCGTCTCCACTCATGGAGCGGTTGAACTTGAAAACCCCAAGAATGGAACAACTTTTAAGGTGAATGGTCACTGGTTGAAGCCTTACTTTGAAAAATTTGATCCTGAGGAATCCGTAGAGGAATTGAGAGACCCGGTCTATGACGGGTCCGATGTAAACCATGTGGACCCCAATCCTTTGGGTCTGTAAGCTTTATTTGAAGTCTAGGAGACTATAAATCCATGGAGTATGTGATACCTCCAGTGTTTGCCGTGCTCGAACGGCATCAGATGGTCTGGTATAGCCACCTTGTCAAGCTACGTATGTAGTACCTTGAGGTTGGGTCTGACGGCAGGCGCGTGGACAATGAGAAATCTGTCTGAACCCTTTCGGCTTTAGTGTCAAGTTCCGTGGAGATTTCTTCAAAGCGGAATGAAGGGGTAAGGAATTTGGGGGGACCCCCTCCAAAGGGAGTGGTAGCCTATTAGATGATGGCGCTGCTTCTCAAGATATTGTTGAACCCCACGCATACTGTCCTTCCAACAATAGGGAAACACAGTCTTTGACAAGGAAGAAAAGTAGTACTCGTGTCCTTCGCGTGAAGAAGTTGGTGAATTTATTGCTTACTTTCATTTATTGTCATTTTTGGACTAACCCGCTAATGAAATTTTGTGTTCCATGAAGTTATGTTGCTCTTAGTAGGTAGTTGGGGGTTCAGTCTTCGCAAGGTGTACACGCTACCACATCAGCCTTGGTAGTTTGGGTCTAAGTACGGGGTGATTGCGGCATTCAAGAGCCCAAAGTCATGGGTGTAGCTATGTGCTACGGTTGTTAGTCCAACAAAGCTCCGGCGATGATCCTATGTGACTAGCTATGGTCCACAAGTTGGAGCCGAAAGAGTACACCTTGGAAGCCCTTCCAATGACAAACAGTGCACGTGACGAGAAATTCTCAAACTTGGTCGAGGTATATGGTGGTTGACATTCCACCTCGCCGGTATGTTCGTCCCTCTCTTTATGCTTTAAGATGAGTTATCTCTTTGCGTTGAGGACAATGCAAACTTTAAGTTGGGGGGGGGGGGGGGAGAATGATTCATTAGTGTGTTAGCCCATTGTTGTTTTAGTTGTTTTAGTCCCTTTGTAGCATGAAAAATTTAAAAATAAATAAATAATAAATAAATACAATTTGGCATATCCTTGTATTAGGCAATCCTCTCCTGAAATGCTTGCAAGTAACTTGACATATGTTTCCATAAGCATACCATTGAACAAGCATTGCTATTTCACTACACGTGCATTGACCATGAACCTTGTTGAACGATTTGGAATCATAAGTTGTGAGCGGAGATCCAATGTCAAAACCATTCTATGCCACAGAGTTGATTTCATCTATCTCTTGTTTCTACAACTGCGTGTTTACTCATGTTTTACACTTGTGTGCATCATTGTGGAATCCATGAAACATTTGAGAAATGATTAAAGGCCATCTTCCATGATCCGTACCACATATGAGTCTCGTTGACCTTAATTTGATCCTTGTCCAATTCATATCCATTAAAACAAGCTTAGGAAACCAGATGAGATAAGGTCGGATGGGGTTTTATGGTTGGTGTGTGTGTTGTATTGCAATCGGGAGGAAATATCTCAGAAAAGGAATTTTACAGAGCTCAGGTTGCACCGGTGCCTCATTTCCATGACACCGGTGCTCTTCTCTCCAATACAGGAGCCACTGAGATGCAGAAAGGTTTTGACACTGGTGTCTCAAAAACCATTACACCGGTGCCACCTGAGGAAAGTTTAAAAAAAATATCAGGGCTTTAAAACCCCAAACGTTATAACTTCCAAGGGTTACACCGGTTCTTTACCTCCCACCTTTTCACCTCCCTCTCTCTCTTCTTACACCGGTTCCTCTCCCTCTTTTCAAAACCACCGCCTCTGTCTCTCTCTCTCTCCCTCCGACCATCGCCTCTGTCTCTCTCTCTCTCCCTCCGACCATCGCATCTCTCTCTCTATAAAGCCTACAACCACCGCAACCCTTCTCCTCTCTCCTCCGCACCATCTCTCTCTCTCTCTCTCTCTCTGTGTGTGTGGTTCGGCTGGAACAGAAAGAGGTTTTGGTGATTGGGGTTCTGCTGACTGGTTCACGTGAAACAGAGAAGAACAAAAATTTCGGGTTTGGGGTTTTGAAATCTGAGTTTCAACAGTGCTCTGTTCTTCACCTCTTTGTGGAAATCACTCCGGGGTAAGCTTGCTTCTCTCTCTCTCCGTGTTCATAATAGTTAGACGAAAGAGTCAGGGCATCTCCATTAGAGAGCCCAATCCGAATGATACCCCACCACAATCCGACTCAGACAATAACGATCCTATATGGACAGAACTGGAAAATGCATCCATGGCCATTCCAAAGGACAAGGGGAAAGCCCCTATGTCCTCTACTTCCCGCTCTAAATCTAAAACGAAGCCAACCCCTAGGAAATCTCCTGCTTCTAAGACCCCAAGTGGTTCGAAACGAAAAAATCAAGGGGAAGAGAGTGGGTCAAAGAGCAAGAAACAGAGAACCACAATTGAGGGGGATAGGGGGCAGAAAGAATGGGAAGAAAAGGTTGAAAGGAAGAACGTTACTTGCGAAAGGCAAGTCTTAAGGCAGAGTTTGGGTGAGTCAAATGCGGTTGTTCAAAGGTTGGACCAAATGGGTTTGACCCGGTTCTTTGAAGTCATCCCGGGCTATATTCGAGGAATGGTTGAAGGGTTCTATCGCTCAGTGCGATTAGAAAATGCAAACACCCCCGAACCGAGAATGGTGGCAGAGGTGAGAGGGGTCAATGTATGGATCACCGCTGAGAGGATATCCGAATACCTGCAATGCCCCATCCCCGATCCAGAAACCGTCATCATTCCCAAATATGCTTTTGATCCGGCATCCTTTGATGGGAAGATGTTTGCCAAGAGGGTAATGACAAACCCGAAGAGGTATAATGGGAAATTCTTTCCCGGGGGACTAAAGGAGGATTACCGTCTCCTCAATAAAATTATGAAGCACAATGTGTACCCGTTGGCGAGTGACAAAAGGGTACCCCCTCGAACCATAGCCTTCATGCATGCGTTCATGTTGGGCAAAGTGATAGACTTTGGCCGAACCATCTTCCAAGAGATGGTATATTTCAGAGAAAGGGCAAGTGCTACGGCAAATTTAGTCTTCCCGGCCATGGTTACCCATTTCTGTTTGCAGCATAAGGTGCCAAAAAGGGCGGGTGAGAAAATGACCGAGGGAGTGCCCGGGCCTATCACTGAAGCCTCCAAAGCCAAAAGCCACGCACTATCCACCAAACACTCCAAGCCTGAATTCCACTCCGGTGTGAAAGCACCAAAATCCAAAAAACCTCGAGAAAGACAAGAACAGTGGATGGAGATCATTGTCCAACGCCAAGCCTTAATCTTGGAAGAGCTTAAAAAGGTGCATACAAGGCAGGACAAAGCGGATAGGAAAATCCAGAAGTGTTTGAGCATTGCCCGGTTCACGGCAAAGTATATGGGCGAATTGGCAGGGAAGACATTTGTGGAAAGCTCAGATGAGGAGAGTGAGGAAGACAAAGATGATGAAAATGAGGAGGAGGAGGATGCATTGAATGAAAGCGAGACGGGTAGTGCAAGGAGTGACAGTGAAAGTGGCGATGAGAGTGATAAGGAGGGAAAAAGGGAGAGTTTGGCTAGAAATCTCCCGGAGCATCGCACCAAGGCTTCCCATGACGCTTTACAGCTGAAAAACAGAGAAAGGGGAAAGGGGAAGAAGAAAGTAATGACACCGGTGCTATCCGAGACTGAAGAGGTTGGGGATGATACACCCACGGGGCCTACTGCGAGACATGCCACTGATCCACCTTCCACCCATGCTTCTGAATCCACTGCCGGTACTGATGTGATCTATTTGAGTGATTCAGCAGAAGGTGGGTCTATTGGAGCTGATGCAGGGTTAGAGAGGGCGCTAGTTGTGTATGTGCCCCCACCACCGGAGCAGTGATTGCTTACTACACACACCCGACTCGGTTTTGGGAGAGATAGTTTAGGTTCATATGTCAGATGAGGAGTCGGTGGTTTTCTTTTTGTCTGTTTCCTGTCTATTTTTGCGTTATCACATTATAGCATTGAGTAGTGGGTAGTGCCGGCAAAAATTTGGGGTAGTTGTGACCTAAGCCATCCATTGTATGCCGGCACTGTTTTGTACACAACTCTATGAAAAACCGAATCAATATAAGCTTTAAAGTCCTTTATGATCTTAAGCGTGTTTTGGATTCCCAATTATATGCATTGTAGTGTAGAATGTATGGTAACCGTTTCTTCTCTTATTCCTTGTGAACCATGTGCGTACATACTTCTCGTGTTTGCCTATTGAATTCTGTGGAATGCTTAGCCTCTTGTTCGCTTTTGCATCATTGTGCGCACTAGGGGGAGGTATCTATTGCAATATTCTGGAGAGAACTCCCTTTACGAGAGTGAGAGAGATATGGAACCATACACTTTGCACACATCTAATGATCGGAATTGTTCAACTTGAGTTCATAACACGATGCACGAGTTGGATATGGTAGCCGATGATCTTAATCGCTTGGGAAACTTCATAAAGCATATAATAGTTCATTTGCATCAGTGGGGAGACATGATTGCCTGATTAGTTACTAGGGACTAGTAACCTTCAAGTTGGGGGTGTGATGAGCGCATGTTATTGTGTATTTTATGGCTCAAAACGTCTAGTTTAACTTGCGTGCACGTATTATTCCATGTTTATACTCGATAATTGCACGAAAAGGTATCTCATGTCCCGTGCAGGTCAAACAGAGAAAAGAGACCCGGATGTGCCTAAATCAAGGTTCCAAAAGTCAAACGAGGTCTGAATGGCCGAAGCCGAACTTGGTTGGGAGAAGCAATGTTCAGAGGCTCAGTGACACCGGTGCTCAATTCCAGTGACACCGGTGTCTTCCCTTTATACCACTGATGAAGCCAGAATGCAGAGACCAAAGGACACCGGTGCTCAATTTCAGTGACACCGGTGTCTCCCCTTTTATTCCAGGTGAAAACCAAGATGCAGAGTGTCCAAGACACCGGTGCTTCTGAGTTCTATACACCGGTGTATCTATGCAATGCCAATGGAAGGAGGATGATACAGAGTGTCCAAGATACCGGTGCCTTCAAATTCTTTACACCGGTGTCTCTGCCAAATGCAAAGAAGATCAAGATACAGAGCCATAGTGACATCGGTGCCTCAATTCCTTTACACCGGTGTCACCCCTTTCACAGAATACCAGATACAGAGCACCAGAGGCACCGGTGCTTCAATACCTTGACACCGGTGTATCTAGTTCGACAAAAGCAAACTTTTGCCTTGGGATGGCTGACTGTTGGGGGGTCCACTTTACCTTAAAATGTGTGCCAAATCATGGACAAAAGGGATTTCAGCCTGGGGAAAGGAATAGAAGCTTCTTTTATTCCTTTTTGGAGGATAGTTTGGTAACTAGCCTAGGTTGTTAGGATATTTTTCCTTTAGGTTTTTACTTTTGGCCAAGGGGTCTCATTAGCTAATATCATACCTTAGAAAATATCAGATTGTATTCCTTTGTTGAGAGCTTATCTTGCCTCCATTTTTAGCCTTATCTTTTGTTCTTCATTGTTCTTGAAGTTTTAAAGTAAGTTTTGTTAATCTTTATTGTTTATGCTTGAAGATCCTTGTACTCTCTTGGAATCATTTAAGTTTTGGATTAGCTTCACTCATATAGTTCCATTTTAGTATTTTCTTACCTTAAAATCTGATTGTTCTAGTGTTTTCTATTATAGTTTAGATTAAATCTTTCTTATTAGACTTAGATAAGTTGGTTTCATCATGTTTTCCTTTGAGTATATCATGTTTA
The DNA here is from genome assembly GCA_019985065.2 of Arctostaphylos glauca. Lineage (NCBI taxonomy): Eukaryota > Viridiplantae > Streptophyta > Magnoliopsida > Ericales > Ericaceae > Arctostaphylos > Arctostaphylos glauca. The sequence goes on from JAHSPW020000013.1 coordinate 14,870,006, forward strand.
TAGTTACTATGAGTAGCTAATTTAGTGAGGGTTAAGTTTGAAGGTGAGGTTTAGTTCAAAACCATGTTGGTCTATTTCTTCTCCATTTGTATTAATGTCATTGATGGATCTTTCTAAGTTCTTTTTATTGAAACAAAAAAATGAAGTGTTAAGTTCTTGCTTAGTTATAGCCATCCTTAGAGTTGGTATATCTAATACTTGAATCAATGTCCTTCATCTTTTAATCCTATTTCCTTGAACTTGAAAGAATCCATTAAACCATTTTGTGAATAAAAATCCTGATTTTCATCGAAGTATTTTCCGATCTAAAACCCGACACGGGGGATAGATTGAGTTATAAGGAGAAGAGATAGACCGACGGAAGAATTGGAATAGACCAAACCATAGAACTTAACCACACTCTTTAATCTAGTTTTAATCCTCCACTTAGTTGATAACATTGTTAACCACTCCAAACAAATTTGAGGTTGACGTCCGAAACGTCAAAAACCCCAATTTGCGTATTCTCTAATTACAACGTTCTTTTCCCTGTGGATCGATACTCCGGACTATCCATTATACTCATTTTATACATTTTGAGGATAAGTTCTGTTTTATAAAATTAAACCACTGACTTCGTGGCCGGCACCCTAACGACACGCACTTTGCCGGTCCGGTCAATTTTATATATATATGTTTTATATAATCTGTACGCATTCATCAGTAGGTCTCGAGAATTGATCCCTAACAAAAGAGAGCTCTAGTCAGTACCCCATTTCATTTCAAAAATTGAAGTCTGTAATAAAAGAGTTGCAACTTGCAATAACTCCAAGGGCATAGACATGGACTCATTTGAAGGTACGATCGCTGAGATACTTAGGGAGGACGATAATCACTTGGAAGCATATATACGTGGAGGCAAAGCCCAATGCTATGAACACAAAATGAACTAAGTCTTGGATTAACTTATTTCTCAATGAAATAATGTCTTACACTTTGAAAGAATAAATCTAGAAAAATAGAGAATTTCAAGAACTAGAGAGGAACTCTCAAGAACAAAAGCTAAATTGAAAGCATAGAAAATGTCTAAGTGTGTGAGATCTTTTTGTTTCTCCCATACACATGCAAACATAAGTCAAAGGCGGACAAAAATATGCTCAATAGGTCCCCTTACACCTTCTTACAAATTAAAAGACGTGGAATAAAGTATCTCGAAAGGTGATGGAGAGCAAAATATCAAAAATCAGTATTTATTGCATGTCAGGGACCCTCTACCTATAGAGACTACTTCTCTACTAATAGAGAAGTGTAACTAAATTGTAAACTTTTCTCTAACGATAGAGACTAATCTTCTACCAATAGAGAAGTCTTTTGACTTCTTGGCTTCATTTCTCTACCTATAGAGACTTTTGGCTTCATTTGTCTACTGATAAGAACTTGTTTCTACCGATAGAACTTCGTTGGATTTGGTAGTGTTTTAACCTTCTCTATCAATAGAGAAGTGTTCTGTCTCAATTTTCTGGGCTTCTTCAAATTTTAATTTGGGCTTCTCTTCTATCATTCCCGGATTTTCTGTTGGATCTTTAACAATGCCGTAATTGGTCCCGGAGCCTTTGATTTGTAATGGAGCCTTTCGACATAAGTTTAGCGCTAAAAAACCTGCAATGAGACAACAACAACTATGCGAGCAATATTAAATAGAACGATGATTATTCTCATACCTAGATGCTAAATTGGATGTATTGATCTATATTAATCTGTAAATTAGTGCGCTCAATAGTGGTGAATGTCATGGTCCCCCCCCCCTCCCCCCCGCGGGGGATGTTTTGGTGTTTCATTCAGATGTTTCAACAGGATATCATGACTAGTAGTTTAGGCAGATTTTGATCTGAACTTCGTATGAACCTCTAGAATGCTACGGACCTCCATTGACCCCAAAATTGGTTCCATTATCACTTGATATGTTATCTTTCATTTTCAATTGGAACCAACTTGATTGGACATATCGAACTCCTAAAATTGAGATTTTCATAGAAGGTGTCGATTCTGGACTAGTTTGGAATCAATAAGGGTTTCACCTATTTAAATGTCGATGGAAACTTTGTGGTCTTCATAGAATATTGTGAGATCCCAATCTAAAAATAATAATAATAGTAATATAGAATAATAGAAAATACTATGAATAAATTAAAATTTTGATTGAATTAAGAAACAGAGATTTTTTTAGGCCAATTAGGTAGTTTATTTAACAAATGAGGAAATACTCCAAAATTATTTTAGGGATAAATGAAGTTGGTTCAAAACATAATCAGAGACCGAGGAATAGTTCGATAAATTATTTTAAACATTAATGGTAACTGGAGATTAAGCTCGATATTACTCTAAGGGACAATTGGGCGGGGAACACTTAACAGTTCTTATCCAAATTTCTTTAGATAAGATCAAAAAAAGATATTTTGCATGCACGATTGTCCACCTAGCTGCTTACATGAAAAATAGGTTCACTTAGTTGCCACGAGAAAGTAAGATTTACACCTCCTGCTTGAGTTAAACCTATAAATAATCATTGATGGCCTTCACTTCTTTTTCACAACTGAGAGGTTTGTGGAAACGGTAATAATAAAGTGAAAGAAGGTGACAAGGAAGTGATAAGAAAGGGGCAAGAAATTTTGGGAGAATATACGACTCACCAGTCCTAATCACGACATCAAAGGCAAGGCACGAAATTTAATACCCTACGTCACTCAAGATGAGTCCGGATATACCCATTTACTTATAATTTTTTTAAGATATGCCCCAAAAATAAAAATTTGCTATATTTTGTTAAAAAGAAAAAGAAAAAGAAAAGAGAAAATTGTTATATAATGAACTTACGTATGCATGAGATATTATTAAAATTGTTGGCGATGATCATATAAATATCATCTCGTAAAATGTGAATTTCGGTGATTCCCTGACCGCTGGGGGTGTGACAAGCGGTGGTTTGAGACAAGGTTGGGTCCCACGGCCAGGTGGCATCGGATGACGTCATGCCAAATATGTGTTATATTTCAAAGGGTAGCTCCCTTAATCTAGTTCTGGCATATACACCGAAGAATCAACTGTTGAATTTATTTCATTGATTATTTCTGTTTAGAACACAACAAACCGTTAATTCCAGTATTGATATAACCCACGGGTTATGGAAATTATATATTATTTATATATACGTCCTCGGCCATGGCCGATGGACCCAATCATAAGTATTGTCAATATATTAATAAATTAATTATGTCGTGTAAAATTTATAAAATGGTATATCTAGATTCATACTAGCTGTAAGCTAATGGGTGTTGACCTGCCGGCAAAAGTGTTTGTCGTTAGGGGTGCCGGCCTCGAGTCAGTGGTTTAATTTCATTAAAATGGGACTTCCCTCAAAATATGTAAAACGAGTATATTGGAGAGTCCGGAGTATCGATCCACAGGGAAAAAGAACGTAGGATTTAAAGAATGCGCAAATTGGTATTTTCGACGTTTCGGACGTCAACCTCAAATTTGTTTGGGGATTTTGTTAACAAGTATACTACTAAAAGAGGGAAACTAGATTAAGGAGCGGGGTTAAGTTCTAAGGTTTGGTCTATTCCAATTCTTCCGTCGGTCTATCTCTTCTCCTTATAACTCAATCTATCCCCCGTGTCGGGTTTTAGATCGGAAAATACTTCGATGAAAATCAGGATTTTAATTCACAAAATGGTTTAATGGATTCTTTCAAGTTCAAGGAAATAGGATTAAAAGATGAAGGACATCGATTCAAGTATTAGATATACCAACTCTAAGGATGGCTATAATTAAGCAAGAACTTAACACTTCATTTTTGTTTCAACAAAAGGAACTTAGAAAGATCCATCAATGGCATTAATACATATGGAGAAGAAATAGACCAACATGGTTTTGAACTAAACCTCACCTTTAGACTTAACCCACACTAATTTAGCTACTCATATTAACTATAAACATGATATACTCAAAGGAAAACATGATAAAACCAATTTATCTAAGTCTAATAAGAAAGATTTAGTCTAAACTATACTAGAGAACACTAAGAACAATCAGATTTTAGGATAAGAAGATACTAAAATGGAACTATATGAGTGAAACTAATCCAAAACTTAAATGATTCCAAGAGATTACAAGGATCTTCAAGCATAAACAATAAAGATTAACAAAACTTACTTTAAAACTTCAAGAACAATGAAGAACAACTAGAAAAGCTAAAAGGAGGCAAGAAGAGCTCTCCAAAAGGGAATACAATCTGATATATTCTAAGATAAGATGTTAGCTAATGAGACCCCTTGGCCAAAAGTAAAAACCTAATAGAAAATATCCTAACAAACTAGGCTAGTTACAAAATTATCCTCCAAAAAGGCATAATAGAAGCTTCTTTTCCTTTCCCCAGGCTGAATATCCCTTTTGTTCCCTGATTTGGCACACATTTTAAGGCAAACTGGACCCCCCAACAGTCAGCCATCCCAAGACAAAAGTTTGCTTTTGTCGAACTAAATACACCGGTGTCAAGGTATTGAGGCACCGGTGCCTCTGGTGCTCTGTATTTGGTATTCTGTGAAAGGGGTGACACCGGTGTAAAGGAATTGAGGCACCGGTGTCACTATGGCTCTGTATCTTGATCTTCTTTGCATTTGGCAGAGACACCGGTGTAAAGGATTTGAAGGCACCGGTGTCTTGGACACTCTGTATCATCCTCCTTCCATTGGCATTGCATAGATACACCGGTGTATAGAACTCAGAAGCACCGGTGTCTTGGACACTCTGCATCTTGGCCTTCACTTGGAAAAAGGGGGAGACACCGGTGTCACTGGAATTGAGCACCGGTGTCATTTGGTCTCTGCATTCTGGCTTCATCAGTGGAATAAAGGGAAGACACCGGTGTCAAGGTATTGAGGCACCGGTGTCACTGAGCCTCTGGACATTGCTTCTCCCAACCAAGTTCGGCTTCGACCATTCGGACCTCGTTTGACTTTTGGAGAGTTGATTTAGGCACATCAGGGTCCTCTTTTCTCTGTTTGACCTGCACGGGACATGAGATACCTTTTCGTGCAATTATCGAGTATAAACATGGAATAATACGTGCACGTAAGTTAAACTAGACGTGTTGAGCCGTAAAATACACAATAACATGCGCTCATCAGTTGCCTTGCAACACAACAGGACCCGTGGCAGGACCTGGTGGAGAATGAAGAATTAATCAGCTAAATTTCACGCTTTGAATTTTATAGTTGAAAACTTATGTAGATATAAAATTCTATTTTGTTATGTTGAGGTCATGTTAGGCCAGTACTACGGTTTGTAATAAGTATCGGATGAGCATGCTTTTAATTCAATAATGATTGTCAGGTTTACACGTCCTTGATGTTATTTTATTATTGAACAAACAACGCTTCCGCTAAACTCTGCAGCATGTCAAGGGTTAAATAAGATAATTCGATAAAGTTCATAAACTCTTTAATTAACGTAGGAGGCCTCAGCGTGTAGAACCGTTGGCCGGTCACTAATTCGTTCCAATTTGGAATGGGTCGTGACAAATATGTACCTAATATCCTACATTAGTATCCTGACAAATTTGATGAACCTTTGATAGGCGATGGCTAGGGTTCCACACTGAGTTCCGTTGGGGTAAATTTCAGAAAAGTTGTATAGTTTTGTACTTCGATAATTTGGGACCTCGGAACCTTTATCTTGACTTCATGGTCACTCAAGACTATGTATTTTGACCATAGAATGATAGTGGACCTTAAAATTAATGAGGACGCGTGTTGAAGACGAGCGTTGAGGCCAAGCCTCTTGTAAATCAAGAGGGTCAAATGTTAGAGTTGTGGCAAAATTGAGCTTAAGCTTAGTCTATGATTCAACAGTTGAACCTTAGTAATTAAATATGATGTGTTGACGATATCTAGGGTTCGAGAAGAAGAACCGTGATGCGTTGGTCTATCTAGATATAACCTAAACAGAAGGAGGTGAGTTCAAACATGATGTTATTACGTGTATGTTTTTCAAAGCATGAGATATTTTGATGATTAAAGATGTTTTACACATTAATGCCATGCTTGATCATGACAAACATTTTTTTTATAAGCCATGTGTAAACATTGAACGATAACGGGAATTGGTCATGCCATGATGATGCTATGTGAACTCGATACGAATGTGAAAAGGAACCATGATGTGGTGAATACGAATGTGAAAAGAAACCATGATGTGGTCAAAATGAATGTGAAAAGGAACCATGATGTGGTCATTATGCCGTGAATTTTGTTAAATGAGATCCTTATGCTGAATTCTGTTGAATGAGATCCTTATGCCATGAATTCTATTAAATTCTGTTTTAAAAGATCATTTTATTGTATGCATTTGGTTAACATGGCAAACTTGTATAATTTCATATTTGAATTCACACTAGCTTTTATAGCTAATGATGTTATTAATCAACATATCAGGTAACAAGGTACGTGGCGTTAGAGCTTTCGAAAGCTCAAGTATAATCGTTTAATCTTTTGCTCAAACAAGCTGAGATATATTAGATAAATGGTAAGTATTGTTGTTATATATGAGATAGGCCATGTTGGGGCCGATAACAATAGGTATAGTGTAACTTTACGAGTTTAGAATGTTGGTACATCTTGGCGTTTTGCACATCTTTGGGTTTATTGGTTTATGTATTCATAATTTCGCGCACTCTGAGAATCTTTTAAGATTATAGATATGATTGACAGGTAAAAATCTCAAAACTCGTTTAGTATAGGTCTTAGTGAGTTGGACTAACTGGCAAATCATTGATCCTGTCTATATCGGGATGAGTCGTAACCTCTTATGTCCCTCATATCTAGTTTTTATTTTGGAAAAAGCAAGAAAATTTCGTTAATTAAGAATAGGAACACTACCGTATGTATGCACTTAAAACATCAAAAAATAGCAAGAAGTATAAAATATATTACCAATTACAAAATGTGGCCAATGAAATAATGATTGTAATTTTTATAGCATAAATTAATAAACTTAGTTTGAAGATTATGAGATCAGTCATAAGAATAACATCCGTCATACACCATAGTCGAATTTAAACTATGAAAATTTTCACGTTAGTGACTCAACTCATGTATGTTTCTTGTAAAATTTATGTAACGTGTTATTCTTAGTAATTTCTTCAGGAAAAATCACACTGCAATGCTTTATGTTACAAGTACTAAATTAGTAATATCAACAAACAATGTGTATAGTTGTTATGAATTTTATTGAACTATAATTAGGATTATTTTGATACACAATAGATATTAATAGATGTAAAAATTATGAATTGATATCTTAAAATGAACAATAATATCATATAATAAAGATAAATTTTATTTCCTTTAAGTAAAATAAGTTGGGGTTAAGACAATCTACAGAAAATCCTTCAAATGTATATATGTATTACAGATTAGGGTTTTGATACTTTTGAATACTCCAGATGCATGAAATTGTGTTATTCCACCTTCAAATTTTATTTTCCAACTTCCAAACTTAAAAGTGGGTAGCATCCTTCAAATGTTAAAATAAATTATTATGTCACCTTTTTTGCTGTATTTCTTTAACTTTTTGTATTTTATAAATACGAACGCCAATAAGATAATATAATATTGAAGGGATTCTTTAAAAGTGTACCACCATAATTGATACACTTTTGATATTATAATTGAAAGGACGTGCTAAAGATGCTCTTAAAGATATAGTATAATTACAACATGAAAAAAGAACATTTCACGGTGCAAATGAAAAGGTTTTCTGGGTAAATGAAACTAGATATCGGGGTATTTTGGTCTTGTACATTAACTTTTTGAGAAGTGTAAAGTTTTCTGGAAGATTAACAAAATTAAGCCTCTTTTAATTTATTACTCCTTGCTGTAAATTGTTGCTAAGACTAATCAATGGTTTGACTAATAAACCATAAGCTGCATCTACCCAATAAGCTCTATATATTCCTTTGAGAACTAATTATCGGCATTAAATTAGAAATAATTCTAAAATCGACCACATGCCCTGACTAAAAGACTCTCTATGTAAATGAACAAAGATGTCAAAATCTGCGCGAATGTGGATTTCTTGCAGCTTTTCTGTTGCCCACAGAAGAAGAGTTATAATGGTTTTCTCCTTTTTCAACATAAACGAGAAGTTTATTTATGAGAGCAACATGGTTTATATGATGAAATGACATATCTTATCGTCGAATTATTTTCAGGCAATAGTTAAAAGAAGTGAAATTTTGAATACAAAAAATACAAAATATTTTGACCGTTAGATAAAAACAAAATAAAATCTGGAGGTAAGGAAATTAATGCGGTACAATCTTCAAATGAAATTAGCTAGTCCCTTATACGAGACCATCTACGGGGACCAAATAGTATCATAGTTCCTTTATCCCAAGACTTATAAGGGAATGCAATAAACATCAAACTTTTAATTTGTTTTGGCCTTAGGGAAAATGATCAGCAGGAAATAAATAAAACTTTGGAACAATGTATAAATATATTTCCAATTTTTTCCCCTTAAAGATATAACTTAATGTCTAAGTACAAAATTAGGGATGATGCAATGATCATACAAACTCTAAAGGCTACATCAGTGTGAACTCATAGAATATGCAAGTGATGAAAAGTTGGTCAAGAAAAGCATTTCGAAAAAGGTGAAGGAGACATGTTTGTGGGTTTAATCATAGGTATTGGATAAGTATTTAATTTAAGTATATATTTCAGATAGCACTACCAAGGTGATATCTTGATTTGGAATTGGTGGAGTTTATGATATGACGTGGACACAACAATCAAGCAGTTTCAGTTTTTGAGTGGCGAATTTACAACAATATTGCTAATTGCTTCACAGTCACTTGGCATTAATTATGACAAGTGATATATATTCTTCTCCAGGATTCTTCGGGTCACAAAAATTAATTTCCTCAAGAAAAAAACAAAGCACTTTTGGCATAGTTCATCTTCCTATCCATAACTTAATTATTAAGCCTTATTTGGTTATGTATCATATCTAGGTTATTAATTAACATAGCTCATTCTATGTATGGATTCATCCAGAATATAAGCTAATCAGATGCATAATTAAAGGGCCCTTAGCTATAAGTGACTAACAACACACAACGTTTAGCGCCAAAAATGTTGTGAATTCAAAGGATGTGAATGAAATGAGACAGCGGGGGGTCTCTTGACAATTGGAAGGTCTTAGCCGTTATGCACCTCAAGACTCACTATGATATGCCGAGCAAAAAAAAAGACTCACTATGATACCATGATGCACATGATGCCTCATTTATGTCTACCGTTGAAGTTTATCATCCAAGGGTCTTGAAAGTTGTAGGATTTCAAAAGTTCCTCCATATTTATTTATATGATGTTTTCAAGTTTTTGAGGAAAGAAATTCTGTCTATATTTTTCTATCTTAGAGTTGTGATTCTTGTGAGAGAGATAGAAAGGACGGATGCAATAAGGTTCGACAAACAGTAGAAAGATCGGTGTTTCTGTGATTGAGGGGTCATTTTACCTTGACAAACGCTGAAGTTTTCTTCCAACACTCACGGTGAGACAACGATATTGTCTTAAGGAGACCGTGTAAAACACAAGACTCCTTTTAGTTTGTTTTCGATTATTTTCCATTCTTATTCATTACATTCATGCAATGTAGTTTTTGTTTCAATGATTAATGGAATGGATGTATATTTTCTAAAAATCTTGTGTACATGTTATACGAACCTATCGCACTGCCTTTTTCCTACACCTAGTTATGATTATCTTGCAATCCTTTGCAAATTCTGGCATCTCACCCCATATATTACTAGGAACATTGTATTCACTACTGTTATAGTTTTTATCTCTCTTCTTTCCAGTTTTTTCTCTTAATTTGTGAAGTTTAATTATGTGCAGATAAATCTGAATGAAAGAATGCAGAATGAGTTAGATTTTTTTCATTCTATTGTGTGGGGGAAAAAAGGAGATCGATAAGTCATGCATCAAAGGCCTAATCTTTGTGTGGGACCATAAATTTGGAAAAGGCATCAATTAATTCTTCAAAAGTCTTTGTCAATTGCTCTTTATTCAACCAGACATTAATGGAATCATAGGTTCTACTAACACAGCAAAACCGTAAGGACAAAAAGGTCAATGTCACTCCCCAAACCATTCTACTAGCTAGTCTTTGGTGTGTGGACCATGAGCTTGTTTTTTAGTCGCTTCATTATTATGTGGTGTCCAACCATGAAATAGACTGCTAACCTATCACCTATTTTTATGTCTAACGTATCCAAATTCCAATGGGTTATCTCTAACACGTGGTGAAGATATATTCACACATTCCAAACAGCCCCTTAAGAAGTCTTTTTTGGGACCATCATCTAAAGATAAGCAACTCTGTTATCTTTATTTTCACCTGAATAACTGAATTTATAAGTTAAATAAAACATAGATATATAGTTTAACAGAGCTGAACTGCACATAGAATTTCATTTCCAGATATCTCCAACCTCTAATCCCGCTAACTCCAACGACATGCAAATCCCGAAATCGGAGCAAATCCCGCTTCTACGTACCTTTTGTATTATCCTTTCTCGCATGCCGTTAAATGAAAATTGATTAGAGTTCTCAATGGCCGGTAAAAGTTAAATAAGAGACCTTAAGCTGCCATACTTGACTAGAACTGTGATACCCAGCCAGGCCGTGGTGCCAGCTGTGAGGCCGGCGTCCTGGAGATGGAGTCTCAGTAGGACGTCCGGATGGGTGGTCAAAATTCCCACATCGCTTGGTGGATGTAAATTCGGTAGTATTTATAAGATTATGAACCTTCCTTGTACAAGGCCTTTTAAAACCGTGATGGCGCCAACACCAAATGGAACTTCACAGTTAAGCGTGCTCACCCTGGAGCAATCCAGGGATGGGTGACCTACTAGGAAGTCCATGGGATTTGGGTGACAAAAGCGGACAGTATTGTACAGGGCGGGAGCGGGTCGTTACAAATGGTATCAGAGCCTGCACCAACCGGAAATGTGAGAAATCTCGGCCCCACACGAGGACGTGTGTTCCTAAATGGGGGAGATTGTGATACCCCAACCAGGCCGTGGTGCCAGCTGTGAGGCCGGCGTCCTGGAGATGGAGTCTCAGTAGGACGTCCGGATGGGTGGTCAAAATTTCCACATCGCTTGGTGGATGTAAGTTCGGTAGTATTTATAAGATTATGAACCTTCCTTGTACAAGGCCTTTTAAAGCTGTGATGACGCCAACACCAAATGGAACTTCACAGTTAAGCGTGCTCACCCTGGAGCAATCCAGGGATGGGTGACCTACTGGGAAGTCCATGGGGTTTGGGTGACAAAAGCGGACAGTATTGTACAGGGCGGGAGCGGGTCGTTACAAGAACCGAAGAAAATCACTCACACCTATAACATGTGGTGAAGATATCACCACTACAATAATCGTCAAAGATTACAGTTTTGCAATTGCCATATATAGAGGTGTCATTAAATTTTTTTATATTTTTTATGATAGTTTGCAATTGTTACTGATATCTATACAGATGACACTTTATAAGTGTTATTAAAAAATATAAGATGATAGATTATAATTATCATCGTTAACTATAAATATGATAGTCACGAGGCGTCATTAAAAAAACACCATTATCTACAATAAATCTAGTTAAGTACTATTAAACATTAGAGATGCATTTAGAAAAAAGTATTGAGTACTTACTAAATTATTGAGCACTTCATAATTGCTCCATTACTTAGCCAGCTGCTTGTACTCACGAGTGTAAGGGACACTACCACATGCACAGAAACCCAGGTGTGTTCGGTTATGAGTTTGAGAGACTTTCTCTCAAACAAGTTTCTAGAACAGTTTCTGAAACAGTTTCAGAAACATTCTCCCAGACAACTTTTTCTCTCTATAAAAGAAAAAGTTTCAGAAACAGTTTCAGAAACAGTTTATGAGACACTTATAACCAAACAACGTCTCAGAGACATGTTTCTAAAACTATTTCAGAAACACCCTAAAACGAACACACTTAGTAATACTTATGTCCTCCACATTGCACTCCAGCAGCCCACAAGTAATCATTTACTTTTGTGTTGGTGAAAATTTCTGACATTACATGATTTTTCTTATGTGCTTCCCTTATAGGTCATAATAAGTTTGCTTTATGTGGCCTTTTCAGGTGAGGCGAAACTTTTGAGTTAGTGGTACTATTATTTTTTGTAGTAAATTCTAGGTGATGATGTAATCATCACTGATGAGAAGCTGGCGCACTTGAGCAATTTACCATTCTCCCATTGATTCCTATGAATATAGGAAATTTTTATTTTTCATTCAAAAATCAATCTTTGTTTATGCTTTTAACTCTCAGTTCTCTACTGGGAGTCATCAAAGGGGGAATAGGCATACGCCGGTTCGATAAGCCAAGGAAAAACAACCACCGCTTGGTTTTGACACTCAAGGGACCCGTCCTACGTTAGTATTCAGAGGGTACTCTTTTCGTTTAGCCTAATTTGGCCAAATGGAAAGAAAGAGCTTTTCAACAAACACTACTCGCTCTCTCTGGGAGGGATTGGTTTAGTGGTCAAGGTCAGAGACTTAGATATACGTTCTCTTTTAGATCTCAAATTCGAAATCTTTTAGGTGATATCAGAGCCGGCCCCGACATTTGGGTTGCCCAAGCCCGGCCTTAAATTAGTTGCCCACTTAATATTATTAAGTCATAATAAAATTAAAAAACATATAATCAAACAACAAAATAAGAATAAAAATAAGGCTACATTACACTTTTAGGTTGAATTACATAAAAAATTCAAAATCAAAATACAACTCTGGTCATAGTGCTTTATGATTACCAAGATCCGATTCAAAGAAAAAAAATTTATTCTTGTATTTTTGAAACAAAATTTTCAATTAAATCATTGTAGTTTAACTTATTCAAGTATTCATTGTTAATTAAAATCATAGACAACTCACTTAATCTCTCATGTGACATGGTAGTCTGAATATAAGTTTTTATCAATTTCAACTTCGAAATGTCCTTCTCCGTCGAAGCATGACGATCCATAATTTTTGTTTTCCATCTATTTTTGTGGGTTATTGAGTTGTCTCAACAAAAGATTCAAAAAATTATAAAATTATGTTCAAAAATAAGAAAACTTAAAAAATACAAAAAATAACCAAAATATGATATGTTTTAGTTTATTATTCATATTTAGTAAAAAAAAAAGAATTAACTTTTAGATATAATTTTGTATTTTTTAGATTCTTTTTTTGGAGATGAACTAATATTTCATAAAATATTAATAAAAAACAAATACAAAACAAATTGGATAAAAAATAATTAATCTATTTAAATACAAGGTTACACCAAAGCGGTACAATAACTATAAATGTATTTTAAAATATATTCAGTTTACGATATCTTACTTTTTTTTTTTTTACACGGTAGAATATATACTAAAACTATAGTAATACATATCTTACATATTTAATATATATTATAGTCATATATTATATTTTATACAATGGGTTCAAAGTGAAAGTTGCCAAAAAGTAAACGCATATTAGTTTTTTATATGTATGTTAGTGTAACGTATTTAATATATTATGTATATATATCTAAGTTCATCTACTATGTCACATAATATATATATTCTATTATATTTATATATGATATACATATCTAATATATTAAATACATATTATTTCTCTCATTAGTTTAGTTACTGGAATGAAAGTATATGTTTATATTGTTATTTGTTTAATTTAGTGGACTGCAAATATTTTTTTTTTATTATTTAAACTTGCATGAAGACATTTTGATTTTTATGAAGTAGTTTCATGATGGTTGAACGAATTTTTTTAAAAGTATATGCTCTCAAAATTAATTTTGTTCTTAACTAACCATTGAATTCAGAAAAAAAATATTCCCGGTGTTTTTTTCTGATAAATGAACAAGTGAATTTTTATTTTTTACAAGATTTTTTTGGTAAATGAACACACACAGGAATATAGATTTCCTTTTATTTTACTTCACTTCACTTTAAATTTTTTTAGAACAATTTTCTCATACAATGTTTTCGACAACTGAACGGAGCCTAAGTAATGTAAAAGTTTGATCAATGATGTGAAGGAAATAGACAATTCTAAAATAATTTTTTACAAAATAATTAAAATATTTTTTATATATGCAAAAAAAAATTATTTTTTTTGGTTGCCCCGTGCCGGGGGTTGCCCAAGCCCCGGGGCTTGCGGGGCTTACCCTGGGGCCGGCTCTGGGTGATATGAACTCTTTTCGGATCAATCAAAACAAGATAAAGCCTTAGTTTTAAACGAGACTCCTCACACGTGGACGGTAAAATTGATCTTCTAAGAACTAATCGATAATAAATTGAAAATAATCCTAAAACTGACCAGATACATCGACTATAAAAAATAAATGCACCCCTTATTGTCAAACTAAGCGGAGCTAAAAAAAGTGAGCAAACTTAGACGCTCACTTCTAGCCGGAGAAACTTTGGATGCTCAAAAGTAAACCACCAACCCCTTGAACTCGTTATAATATTAAAAAATAATAACAATAAAATGGTATTTTTGTTGAACTAATTTGGCACAACTTTGATACAATTTCTAATCGAGACCATTATATTAGATCTGTCTCATTTTTCGATGTTTCTAGAGTGACTTCACGAATTTATGAAAATAAAAATTACTGTTAAGTTTGGCACTAAATATGACCTCATTATTTTTTACGACGACTTTGATTTACTAGTGAAAGACTATTTTGTCACAATTTGATTTTAATATTCGAAGTGACAAATCAGTGGACTTACTCTTACAATCGAAAAGATTGATTTGGATTTTGTTGACTCATTCAGAAATCAATTAAATAGTTCAACTTTATAGGTCCGCAGAACAATTTATTCATGGAGACAAACTAAAACGATGAAACATGCGTATCTTGAAATTCATCTGTTTTAAAAAATAAACAACAATAAAAACAATTAAGATTATGAGAGATTCCAAAACAAAAACCGTAATAGGCCCCACGGTTTGTGGGTTCTACCTAGACAATTCAAATTGTTTGTAACTGGTGTTAGGATAAAAGTAGGATTGCGCAGTCCAATATGAAATGTATTATTATTTCTTTAATTATGGATGGAAGAAATAAACATTTTGTCGGTTCCAATTTGTCGACCACTTGGTTGGAGCCATGATTGATTGGACTTTCATACCAGAAACCAAACATTTTTTTTATCAAAAACAAAAAAACTGCTTAATGGAGACAAGAAATTTCTGACATTACATGGCTAGAAATTTCCAAAACCCTTGGCATAAGTCTAGCCACGTTTTGAGTACGGGTATAGTTGGAATTTGACTTGTTTAAAATTAAGTGAATTGAGTTAGAGCCGAGTTTAAGTTTGATTACTATTTGAATACTCAGACTTGATTTGAGTATTAAATGGGTCTTTATAAATGAGTTGAGCTCATACATACGAGTCAAATTTCCATGAATGAGTCAAACTATGATTAACTTGAACTCGACTCTTTCGTTAAATCAGCCAAAAATTATATTCGAATTCAACTTACTAGTAAATAAAATCAATAGAAATTGCTCGATTTGTTTGCAACCAAACCCTAAAGGAGCCTTTTGTGGGGGGCTCCACTGTTTTTTATTTTTTTTTATTTTTTTAGCAATTACTTTCCGAAAATCAAACGCAAGGATTGAAGTTGGCTTTAAACGAGTTAATTTGAAAACTTTCAAGCTTGGAATAGAATAGATTAATTATTTGACTTATTTTTGTGTTTTCTAAATTTTTTTTTTTTTTTGCTAACCGAGGTATCCGGCGGCACTGGGGCCAAGGCAGGTATGCCAGGGGGGTCCCCCCACCAACTGCCGACTAATCCTCGAGGCCCTGGAAGTAAACGACCGGGTAGATCCCCCTTTTCAGGGTTCCCTCCAGTGGCCCCAAAGTTGTAGTTGCCGAGTTTCGACCGCTGGACGTCTGGGTTTACAGCTCGCCTGCTCTATCACTCGGACAACCCCTTGGGGTTTGTTTTCTAAATATATTGTGACAATTGTTTTCAATTTACTGATTCACCACGATGAGATGATTCTAAAAAATTAAAGATAATAAACAAGAAATAGTCTCTGAAGATTAAAATAATTTTCTAAATTTTAAAATTCGTTACAACTTTATAATTTCTAATTTCACTCGTTGAGACATATTCGAAAAGTTGAATATTTATAATAAAAGCTAAAAAAAATTACGAGCAAAGAACTAGATAAAAGAATAGAGAGTTAAAGGAGTACAAACTTCATAGACACTACCTCTACGCATATACGAAAGAGTAATACTATGAACATAAATATTTCAGACACATCCGAACACTGATGTGTTTGAAATCGTTGGATGCACATGTGAACTTTAATAATTTGTGAATTCTATGTGCATTTAAGGTTTCAAACATATTTATATCCGGATGTATCCGAACGGACTTTTTCTTGAACAAAAAGTAAAGTAATGAAATAGACTAAACAGTAATAACACGCATGGAAACAAGCTACTTACTTCTATTGGGCCTCTAGGCTGCGGCCTTATTTCCGACAGACTAATTTGGGTACAGCCCATCTAATTTTTCAGAGAATCTAGGTTTGTTTGTCTGAATATGAGGAATGAAATATAAAATTCTGTAAAAATATGTGTATATGATATTCTATGGACATAAATAAAAAAATATTGATATGTGTTCGTTTCGAATAAATATCTCAGGATATAGACTTTAATATGGTGAGACTTAAGACTTAATTGTTCATTTTGCCCTCATAAAAATCATTAAATAACAAGATTGTCCTTTGGGATTGTCCTCTAATTTATATATCCGCTGTTTAGTTTTACAAATTAAGAATAAAAATAAAATAAAAAATACAACAACAAAAATGTACAATTAAATATCTTGGTAGTTCTTTTTTCTATTCTAATTAAAAATGCAATCTTTAGGATTCTAACCTATCACTTGAGCCTCTGAAATTTGGCATAGTCATTGTACCATATGGCAATTAATTTTTATTCAATTTGCAATAGAAAGTTGAAGGTTTTATAAATAGTTTTTTTGCTTTTATTCAAAAAAAATTATATTCATTAATTTTGTATCAAATTTTGATAGATTATTAGTTCATCTCGACAAAAAATTTAAAAAAAAAAAAAAATATGAACCATATTTTAAAAATTAGAAATACAAAAAAAAATTAAGAGTGATTTTTTTTCCTTTTTTAAAGTTTTTTATCGGAATCTTTTGCTTTTGAAGTTCTTCTCGTCACGATGAGTCAATAATTTACAAATTCTAACACAAACCAACAAATGTGATTTTTTTAATAACACAGAAAGAAGATTGACGAAATTGATAGAATTTTATTCCTTTTAATTTGAATGGTTAAGATAATTGAGAAGTTATAAAAATAAATTAGAAATTAATAACAAAAATAAATTTTTCTAACTTTCCAAACACACCGAAATGGAAAATATTTAAACTAAATAGAAGTGAAAATCAATTTTCCTTCTTATTTTTCCTTTTTTTTTTCACTTCTTTTACACTTTCGACTTTTGTACGGTTTTTTTGGGATAATATTGTCATTATTCTCTTACCTTAACGGAGGAGACTTGTAATACCAACCCCTTTGGTATTGTATATCCTCCTCTCAATAGGATAATCTCTTCCGGATATTTAATTACATGTTTCATAAACAAAACAAACAAGTGATTTTTGAGCCCCAAAATTTTATATCTTTATCTCATTCTCCTTATCCCTCAAACAAATAGGGCCTAAAATTAGAGTGTGCGCTAACATTTCTTATCAAAAGCATTTTAACAAATTCTATAGACTGCGCCCTGAAAATTTGTAAGGAAATTTTGATATTCCATCTGGGGTCCAAAGCCAACTATTGGGTTGTGTGACTCGAGTCTAATTGGCCCATTTTAGTTTCGTTAAACTATTTTTATCCTTTTTTTTTTGCATTTAGATGCCATATAAGTCATGATCCATCTTGATAAGGCGAGAGTCAACAACTAGCTAGTGAGATTAGCACACTATAACTTGAGTGTTCTGCTCGTTGATATTTGTTTGCTCCGGCATAAACATATAGAGCATATCTTCGAGACTTCTCTTGTTTTGAGTTTTAGGACCCACAAAAGGTCCTAACGGAATGAAATGTTGATTATTGAACTGGTACCCCGGGTGGTCCTTGCCCTTGAGAATAGGAGTTCGGGTGGTAGGTGGAAAGTTGATTGTGAAAACCAATTTGGTCCTGGTTAGACTAGGATGGGCCTTGGTTTTAAAAGACAAGAGGACCTTGGGATGGTTCAATTTGCTCTTGGTGGTTCAGCTTGCTCTTGGTTACATTATCTGAAGTTTTGGGTAGATTTTGCCACCCAAGGTTGTATATTTAGTATAGGGTGAATTGTAAGGCTTCTATCCTTGGTTGAGGGCATTAACTTCAGCGTGATCAGTGCCATGTAATACCTTCTTGAAAGCAGATTCGTGGGTCATTCTTGAGTTGTATGCCCCTACATATCATATATTACAAAAATCTCCACAAATGAGGCTTTTTGCACATTGTTGACTTCCAAAATTTATAATTTCTTCGTTGTTTGGTCCAATTTTCTGTGAAAGTCATTTTCATCTCTCAGCACATACATACCTTAGCCAACTTGGCCAAGCAAGATGTTCCGGCCTGATCAATTGTTGGGATAAGAGTAATCCCAGGAATGGTTGTTCTCAGCCAACATGGTGAAGTAGGAGATAACCTCATACAACTATTTTTTTAAGAAATCCACTATTGCACATCATGTCGATGAATTGGCGGTTGTAAGCTGAGATGCCCTTGAAAAAGAAACCTACAACTTGCAAATCATCGTATTCGTGACGGGGGATTGCGTTCAAGTACTCCTTATACCTCTCCCAGCAGTCATAAAACGATTCATTAGGATTTTCAGTGAAGTTCTGAATTTTCTTTTTCAAGGTGGTGGTTCTACGCATAGGGAAATACTTTTTGAAGAATTCCTTTTGGATTTCTAGCCAATAGGGTTTGAAATACGGTTTGAGGGACAAAAGTCAGCTTTCGGACTTATCTTTTAAAGTAAACAAAAAGGAGTACAACTTGACAGATTTAAGTTGTTGAGCGAAAGGACACATAGTTTTTTTTTTTTGATAACCGAGGTATCCGGTACGGCTTGGGACCAAGCCGGGGGTAACGGCTTGGGGGAGTCCCCACCTAATGCCGACTAGTCCTCGAGGCCCTGGGTCGACCACTTGTACACCCCCAGTGGCCCCAAGGTTTTTATAGTTGTTACCGAGTTTCGAACGGGGCATCTGGGGTTTACAGCTTGCCTGTTCTACCGCTCGTATTGACGGCCTTCTCGAATTCACGTACAAATGGGTAGGGATTTGTGCGTCGCAAGCCCTATGGAGTGTTAAGTTGGAAAATCAGTAAACTTTAAATTTCGATTCTTTGTGCATATCAAACAGCTTAATTAATTTAGTAATTAAATTTTAGTACATAACAAACAGTTGTTATGCTTAAAAAATCCAGTATTCAATTTTTAGTACTTAATTTTCAGTTTTTAATTTTATCAAACAGTACCTATGTATTGTGCGGGATTTAGCCAATTTACGTATTAAAAAAAAAAATCAGTAGGTATTTTTGGCATTCGTAGCAGGCTGATGTTGTCTAGGAAGCTATCATTTTAGGTGAATGTACGTTATGGATTATTGCGCAATTAAAGTGAAAATTATTTTTCATTAGATTAGTTCAGCTCTCTCTTTCTCCCCCTCCCTTTTACTGGGGATGTGGTGGGGAACATTACCAAAGCATCTGTAAGCATTAGGAAAAGTTGGTCTTCAATCTGCATGACATATCTTTTTTAATCGAAATGATAGTGGAGATTTCGAATTAACTATGGGTTGGTGATTAGTGGATCAATTAATTAGCGACCTAAACCGGTTAAAATACTTCAGAATACCATATCCTAGAAACTCATGCGTCTAACTCAACTTTAAAAGTCAACTTGTAAGGTAAGAGTTATCCAAAACTTATAAACAGACAAAGAAAAGCCAACATAGGCAACGTGAGACTCGCTAATACCCTCCTTCACACAAAGCATAGATTACATATATGAGGATGATGGAGGATTATATGAGTGGATCCGAGTGTGTAATGGACCTAGCTCTGATGCTATATGTTAGAAATTCATGAGTCTAGCTCAACTTTAAAAATCAACTTGTAAGGTAAGAGTTGCTCAAAACTTATAAGTAAAGGAATGAGAATCAACGTAGGCAATATGAGAATCGCTAACACCGTAAAATGAAGTTGGGAGACCTGGCCATGCGTGCCTTCAAAACGGAGTTCATTTGGAGTCTGAAAATTTTGATAAAAAAAAGTTTATATTGTAGAGTTTGACGAGTGAATAATCTCTACAAATAATCAAATCAATCATATATCGTTAACTAAATAATCGGATGAATTTTATTTTGAAATGCTATTGCGAATTTATATTTGCCTTTGGTTTTGAGAGAATAATGAACATTCTTCACCAAATTAAAGATGTCCGGCCAACTAAATATTCTTTCTACATAGATATTGTACTTGTAGAGTTCTACCTACAAGGTGAACAATTCAGACTAAATTTTTAAGCTTCCGATGAATCTCGTTTCTCGTAAAAGTTCTTCTTTAGGAAGAAAATTCACTTTTTTTTTTTTAATTAAAAGGAAAGAAGGAGCTTCACTTCAACGATCGACAAAAGTAACTCCAAACCGAACATTATGCCGCAGGAAATGTATTCCACTGTAGCTATTGTTTGATTTTTGACTTTTATTAAACACTTTTGGTACGATTTGTGGGAATGTCCAACTAAAAGACAAAACATGAAGAGATAGCCCATAATCAATGTTTACTTGTCTTGTCGTCGTCTGATAATCATCCCTAATTTTCCTGGATAATTGATAGTACCGTGACGGAATTATGAAAAGAATTATTCTTAAAATAAAACATGAAATCGTAAGCTTTCAAACGATGAGAGGAGCCGAAGGACAAACGGACATAATAACAAGTGATCATGTTAATTACGTGACCGAGTTAAAAAAATCTCTCTAGCTAACGGAGGTATACTTTGTGGGTATTTTGATAAATTTATCTTACAGACTATTATGTCTCGTCTAGCAGATGGCATATTTTATCACACAAAATTATATATGTCATAAATACCTAATCTCAATTCTTCTAAATTCTAAGTCTGCCCCTGCTAATCAATATCTCATCCAAACCTTAAACGTATGGTGTGTATGGGAGTCTATATTTTAGCTTTTCATTTTTTACTTTCTAGATTTTTTGGTCTTTTGAATAATGGCCAGAATGAGTTTGAATTTAGGATAAGTTTTTGAGAAAAATGTGCAAAATACATTCTGCAGAAGTAGTAGAATGAAAAATAGGAATGAAAATGCAAAAAGGTGCTTTAAACCTCATTTTGAGTTTTCGCTCCTAAAATCCAAAATAGAGAATGAGTTATGCAGAACTTATTTTGGGAGTGTGACTTTCAAACAACCAAAATCCAAAAATAAGAATGAAAAAATGCAAAAAAAAAAAAAGAGAGCTCTCGAACGCACCCTTAGTATTCTTAACTGTTTGTATCATGTGGCCAGTGACCTGGTTCTTAATTTTTAGTTAATTAGCAAACATTGTCGTGCTAATTATATCTACATCATCCTTACTTTAATTATTTATACAACCTTTTACTTTAGAAAAAAAAATTGATAAATTGGGTCACCATCTTTATAGAGTACTTCCATAAGTCATCATTAAAATGAGAATAACCAAAAACATGGTATCGCTATTTTCACGAGAAAAATGGGTCATTGTTTTTTTATATTTTCTGTTTTATTTGACTTTTATGTGAGCACTTGAATATAATATTTTGAAGAGTAACAGTATTTTGATGTAGGAAAAATTTATAGGTAATACAGTAGCAAATTACTTTTTCATAAATTAATATTGAATAATTCCGCTAGAGACACTTTAGCTTCAATTTATTTGATGGTTGTGTGTCAATTTGACATCTTTAAACTTAAGATAAAAAAATCTTCTAATCTAATCATATTTTCAAACTTCAACTTTTATTTGTTTTAAAGCTCGAAACTTGAGAGACAAGCACCTCATGCCAAATTTTGGTGAGAGCCAAATCCACATTTGATTTGATCGTGATGTTGAAGATAAATTAAATCAACAATTCATGCTATTTTTTTTTGTTGGGGCATTATTGTAGATTTAATCTTGAAAATTAACTTGCAACGTAAAAATTGTTCAAGGCTTGTAAACAGAGAAAAGACGACCATTAACATAGCCAATGTGAGACTCTTTTTTTTTTGATAACCAATGTGAGACTCTTTTAATACCCTCTCTCGTACAACGTGTGAAATGTATATGTGTGGAGGGTGAAGAATTAGGCGAGAAGACCCGAGTACGTAACGGACCCAGCTCTAATAATATATTAGAAATTCATGAGTCTAACTCAAATCATGAAAACCGACTTGCAAGATAATAATTGTCCAAAACTTATAAACAGAGGAATAAAGACCAACATAAGTGATGTAGGACTCTTCTAAGAGTACAAAGTTTAGATTGTTTAGTACAAATTATTAGAAATCCACAGGTCTAACTCAACATTGGAAATTGATTTGTAAGGTAAGCATTGTCCAAAACTTATAAACAGGGGAAGGAACACCAACATAGGTGATGTGTGACTTACTAACACCCTCCCTCATGCAAAATGTACAGGCTTACAAATGTAAGGATAACAGATGGTTAGACGAGTGGATCCGCGTGCATAATGAGTATGTAAGTTTAGCAAAAAAAAATGAGTATGTAACGGCCCTATCTCTAATACCATGTTAAACTCTCGTGGATCTAATTCGACCTTAAAAATTGACTTAAAAGATAAAAATTGTACAAGACTTATAAATAGAGAAAAGAAGATCAATATACATATGAGATTTGCTAACAAATCATATACAAAAGCATCAAATTCTTAGGTGCATCGATCCATCATTCTAGAACTAAACAGGCCTTCAAATTTAAAGCTAGCTAGCTTACATATCTATTAAGTAAAAAGTCCTAAAAAGAAAAACTGGAGTAGCTGAACATATGAAACAACTTACATAAGTTTTGTAGATTGGGAATGAAAAGTAGATGTATGTAGTCACATAATAGAACATGCATTAGGGTTTTCATCACTGAAGAGAGCGATGAGCTTGTCGTCTTGGGTATTCGGGCTAGGAAGCGCCTGTGCCACGTTCCTCACGTATCCAGAAGGGGCCTTCTTGTCATAAGCTTGAGGGGCATATGGATAATATACCAGGTTGTATGGAACATAAGGCCAAAGCTCAGCTCTCTTCCCAGTACTCCTCACTTTCTTTAACACCTTGTTTGCCGTCACATACCCACTTACTGTCACCTTGCTTTGCTTACGGTTTACCTCCACCGATTTCACTCCTATTATTGAACACACAAACGAAAATACAGTTAGATATATCTATCTATCTATCTATCTAGAGAGAGAGAGAGAGAGAATGACAAAGACACTGTATTTATCATGTAAACTGACTGCACATTCAAGTTGATTTGACGACTTTATTTTAAGGGTCTGTGTGTTTGTTGGGAATTTGTGTTGCATTTACTATGCTAATGTAGCTAGAAAGCTGAAATATCAGACAGGAAATATTAGAAATGAAGAATTTTTAAAAAGTTTTATTTCGAGATATAGGTTGTTGATGCTATTATGGTAATATTCCTCGAAATGAATGATACCGATTTTTTTTTTAGGAAAGGAATTTATTCGTAACTTTGGTAAATACAGGAAAAAAAAAAAAAATCTTCCAAGAGCTGCTGCTTTGTTATTTTCCGTGATGAGAATATGCAAGAGGGAGAGAGGGAGAGAGGGAGAGAGAGAGGGTTTAGTTTAGAACCTTTCATGGAGGAAACGGAATTTCTGACCCTCCTTTCACAGCCATCACAGTCCATTTTCACTTTGACTTCAACTGTCTGAAAGTAACAAAATCCAAAACACAGTTCTCAAAATACTATACGATTTGCACGACCCAATTTTCTATAGCAAACTAGGGAAAGACCCACACAGTGAGAGAGAGAGAGAGAGAGAGAGTACCTGCATTACTTTGCGCTTGCCTTTCCTTGTGCTTGAAACAGTGAACAAATCTAAAAGATAATCAAGGTAACCCATGTTTACTTCTCTTTCCTCTTCTACAAAAAAGTCGGGGGGTTTGGTTGTGGAGGGAGAAGAGAGGGAGGGAGAGAGAGCTATGGAATTGGATGCGTGATTGCGTGGTATGAGTGGGTTGAGTCTCTCTCTATATATAGGAAGGGTAAAACCCAAAGATATGAATTACATGTTTTTAGCAAGCCGCGTTTAATTAATATTAAGTATATATATTATAGACAGCGACTCATGTTTCTAATCAGGCCATGAACCGCCTCAAAATATCATGCCTGACTACTGGCCCGGATGTATTTTCTGAATTTTGATTTGCCCACAAAATAAATTATGAATTGAAAATAATTGATGAAGCTGTGGGTGGGTTTACTGTTCTGTTTACAGACTAACAAGAACTGTTTGTTTGCAGCTGTTTCCAGCGGTGCCGTAAGAAACTTAGATGTAAAAGGAACCCAGTTGGAAATTGCATTCTTTTGGTCTTTAGTTTGAGTTTTTACAACTGGCTGCAGCTTGCCTGCCTAGCTAGTTTCCTCTGTTTCATACTTTCGAAACCTTGACGGCTTGACCACACACTAGTTATAAATAATGGGTCTCGCTAACCATCACATAATAAGCGATGGATAATATGCACAAAATGTCAAACAAACACGAATATCAATGCATATTTTACACATATCAATGCATATTCGTAGATATCAATACACAATTTACGGATATCGACACATTTTTTATACATTAACCACAGCCTAATAGATGATGGTTAGCATTTTCCATAAATAACTACCTTTTTGAAATTCAGGGTGTTCGTGTTTATTTATGTAGACCTCATTTAGCATCTGAAAAGTTCCACACATGAGCTAGAATAATATCGCAGGCAATAAACTACGTACTAGCTAACCTCTTGGGGTTAGTTCAAAATAGCTATGATTCATGAAAAAAAGAATCTAACCATCTTCTATTTCTTTTTTGAATGGTTGGATGATCAAGACTTGGGATTTAGGAGCTTTTTCTCTCCTAACAACTTGGATTCGAAACTTTTCAAAGTACTAATAATTTTTATAGAGTTAGTTCATATAGAGCGTCGCTTTGGTTTTAAATAGTGTGCCCTGCCAATAGACTTTTTTCCATTCCTAGTCCTTATTCTGCCGGCACAATAAAAACTAAGCCTCTGCTTCCTACGTTTACTGAAACTTAACAGAGGCAATTTGAGAATTGAAGTGAAACAAGTGAGAAGTCACTTTTCATGAAGTGTAGGATATATTTGAACACTTCTTAAAAGTAAAAGGAGTAGAGAAAGAATGAGTCAAACTACAAGGGTGCAAATTGAAATTTAATCGTGGTTTTCAAGTCGGAAAATTAACCATTTATCCCCCAGCGAAACTGCAAGGAAATTTAGACGGGGCCTTCGGGATCTTTTTTAGACTTTGTGGATCGTTCAATTATTCGTTGGATTATAAAATAGTCAAATAAAAGAAATTACATTTGAAAATGGAATTACATAATACAAAGTCTAGTCTAAATAAATTATGGTGTAATCAGTTCTTTCTCAGGATTGCTGTCATCAAACGCCCGGAACTTTGGTACTTCAATTTTGTCAATAGCACATAGTAGAAAAATTGCACATGAGTAATAAGGCTTAATAAATAATTCTACTCTTCTTTCCTAATTTGTGTACATGATGCATGAATACGAATTGAATAACGGAAGTAATTAACATATAAGTACAGAAATTTAGATAAATAAAATATAGTTCAGGAAATAAGTTTCAAATGAAGGACTCAAGATCAACACATAAGTCCATATTTTTAACATTTTCAACACTAACGTCTAACAATACTCTTCGTGTCAAAATCCATTTCAAAAATTCAAGTCCTAGGTCATCACAAGTATTGTTCGTATGTCAAAACTATTATTCAAGTGTTATGATGCTCCCGTCTAATGTGGTCCCGAAACCTATGGTGAGCCATATTTTTTACTACCAGTGTTCCTCAACGTTGGCTCCCGTCCACCATGTTTTCATCTATTATATTTCCGAACATTATGCTTTTTCATGCGTCGTACCGAATGTTTAAATATCCTACTTCACTTCCACCACACTAAGTTTTATTTCATTTGACACCACACGGCTTAAGAACATAACTCGATTTAAGACACTATTCGGCTCAATACATGACATGACTAATGACACAATTCAGCTCAATAACGTTCACTAATTCCAAGAGTCTCAAGGTTAACAAGTGTACTACCTCCGGGTGTTCAACATAAGTGATTATCAACATAGAACAATATCATGATTTTGCGTATAAAACACATAAATAAGCGTGCGAGTATGGAACCAAACACATAAGTGATTCATATGGGGCAATGGTGGTCGATAAGGTCACACCGTATTTGCATGTCATACCCTTATAACGGACATCTAATAACATTCACGAAGAATTCAAGTCATGATTTAATGTTTGTTATTCACTATGGTTGTCGTTAGTCAAGTTATATATAGTTTCGAGGTTCATATTTTAAGCTAAGGATCAAGTGGGGCAGTGTATCTGTGGACCGATTGAGATGTAGCCTTAGAAGTGGAAATTAATCTAGGTTCTGACAGAATTGTCTTTGACCGATTGGGATGAGGGCTTGACTGGTTAGGACTGTCAATTCACTAATGGCCAGTAAGTGTTCAAATGGTTAGGTTAAAGTCTTGACTAGTCGAGGTGTGATATTCCAAATCTTGATAGATAGGGGTTTTGATCAGTTAAATCTAAGGCTTGACCAATTAAGGTATGAAGTTCGTAATATGGATGTACATTGCCAAAAATAGAACAATTGAAGTGCTTTTTCATTGGTCAGGTTTCCTCGTTACATTTCAGAAGCAAAATGAACCAATCGGGGTGAAGTCTTGACTGGTCGATCAAAGGAATTTGCAAAGCATTATAATGGGACAATAAGGAATATTTGAATCTGTTAAAATGGGACTTCATCGGTCAATGGATCATCTTCTTTGAATTGAATATGGGTTTATCCACCATTAGAGTTTTGTGAAGTTCAAGGTTTCTATTCATAACACAACTTGAGAGCTGGGATGAGGATATTTACCTTTGATTGATAGTTTAAAAGCTGGATTCAGGTTGAATTACAAGGGTGAAAACTCCAACTGAGTCTGCTTCCTTTTTTCTCTTTCTATTGTAAAAATCAAGGTCTCTCTCTCACAATGGATCTCTCTCACCTTTCTTGGATCTACTATGACTTCAATTTCTTGGTGGTAGCAAGAGGAGAGGGAGGTCCATTTAAAGGGAAAGTTGGACTATGTTCATTGGTCAACTTGTCAAGACGTATACGCATGTTATAGAGGGGAAAAATATGGTGTCTGTGCATGGCAATAATAGGGATAGAGGGCAACTCTTAGAGGGGGAGAAGAAGTTTCAGGTGGAGGAGAAGAAGTGAGCAAGTGAAGAAGATTGTCATTAAGAAGGAATTTCTAACCTGTTATAGTTTTTGCAGCAAACCATGGAGGGGGGGAGAGGGAGATGGTTTTTGGCGGTTTTCAGCAGACATAATGCATGAGGAGAGAATACAAGTAATAGTGATGATGAGTATAAGAGTGTGGATCATCTGTAGATGATCTGCTTAGCACTACAACAAAATCATGATATGAGATGCCTATATAACCTAGTATATCGGTAAATGTATACATTTGCGTCGATAAAAGGGTTTTGCCGATGAATGTCCTTGCATCGGAACCTTGTCTTCGTAGGCGTGCTGCTAATGAGATTTACCAATACAAACTTTCTTCGTTGGCAAAACACAGTAGTTTCAATGACATGAGTTCTCGTCAGCAAAAGTATATTTTATTTGGTAAAATATAACACTTTTACCAACGTGATATTATATTGACAATACTAAAACTGTTTGCAACATGACATTTTGTCATCGAAATTAAGTTGCAGATATTTTCTAATGACTTTTGGTGACTATTTTTGTGCATTGGCAAAAGAAATTAAAAAAGATATAATTTTTATTATAAAACATTCTCAATTATCTAATAACATATCATTTATATATTCATAATTGTTATTGTAACGATCTACTCCCACATTGTATAATATTATCCGTTTTGGATGTAAAGTTTTGTAGACTTTCTAGTAAGTCATCCATTTGTGCATTGATGCGGCATGAGCATGCTTAACTATAAAATAGGATTTTGGCACTCTCACGACTTTGAAAGACCTTGTACGTGTACAAGATAAGGTCATGATCTATTATGTATAGCACTAATTAAATTTACATCTGTCAAGCAATGTGGAATCCTTGACCACCTATCTAAATGTCTACCGAGGCTCTCACTTCCAAACGCTCAGCCTCACATCTGGCATAAATGTACAAATAAAATAAATACAACTCAACCAATTAAAGCAAATAAGTTATTACATCAATTTTAATTTAAAAACATTACATTGTACTAGGCCACGATGCCTAACAATCTATATAACAAGATGTGGAGATATATGTAAAAGAATATTGTTTCTTACAAATCTCAATATTTTGTTCTTCACATCTAACAGTCTAAAAATATCCCTCTCACAAACTGACTTTTAAATGATATTTTTCATAACAAAAGTCTAATTAACAAGATTTAAAAGTCTCTACATAGAATATTTCTTTTTAACAAATCTCAACTATTTATTTTACATATTAATTCAACAATCTACAAATAAGTTTTTTTTTAAATATTACCTTTTGAATGAAATTTTAATAAATCTTTATTATATATTTTATAAATTTCAAGTATTTATTCCACAAAACCAAATGTCTAAAAATTTACTTTTAAAAACGTATGGTTTTGGGCAAAACCATGCTAAACACAGAGGTGGATTGATTTAAATACATGCATGGACATTAACTTAATTAAATACTTTGGAATGAAAATTAAATAAAAATTTCTTTTATTTATTGAATTTAAGAAAATGTATGGTGCTTAACATGTGTATACTCCTACATTCGATGCTCTCTTTTTTTACTGGCAAAGAAAGAATTTTATTAATCTTTAAACATAACTAATATATAAAAATTAAAGAAATTAAAGATATGACGTCATTATAACAAGAGAAATTAACATTTTAATTCGGTTTGCACTCATGCCTCTCAACAATTATAATGACTTCAAAGAAAAAAAATTATTAATAGTAAACACAATTAAATGAACTAATTAGGACATGACATCATCACAACGAGAGAAATGGATTTTCAATTAGCTAAGTTTACACCCAAACCTCCCAACAATTATAAAGGCAAAAAAGAAATTATTGATCTTTTGTCTCTTCTAGTTGTATCTTTTATCGAGTATACTAAAATATTTGTTTGCCGACAAATAAATAAAAG
The DNA here is from genome assembly GCA_019985065.2 of Arctostaphylos glauca. Taxonomy (NCBI): domain Eukaryota; kingdom Viridiplantae; phylum Streptophyta; class Magnoliopsida; order Ericales; family Ericaceae; genus Arctostaphylos; species Arctostaphylos glauca. Next base: position 14,899,695 of record JAHSPW020000013.1, read on the forward strand.
AATGGGGACAGATCAGTACCCCACGGTCTCCAACTTGAGGTTTTGAGGGAATTAAATCAAAGAGTGGGTATTTTTTTAAAAAAAAATATTTATGTGGCTATATTTTTTATTTGAATTCATGGTGACAGGTGGCGATGTGCTAAAAAACATCAATAGGCGAATCTCCCTCGATATATACAAGGGTCAAACAAATTTTGAAATCCCTTATTTTCCCAATTTTCTTGGGTTTTTTTGTGGTAATCTTTGGTTGATAATTTATTGCAAATGCTGTGATGAGAGGGACAATTGGTTTCATGTACAAAAGGTTTAAAGTCATATCATGTTATAAATGTATATGGAGCCCATCTAGCCTTGCATTATTGGGAGTAAGGAATGGCTAAGGGCAGGAACCACATATAGATCGTGAGAGTTGGGCCTTTTTAAAAATTTTAAAAAGACTTAAGAACTAGGTATAAAATATAAAAAATATATATTTCGGTCCTTCCAAATTATATTCGGCTTCTTTTCTTTTTTAAAAAAATAAAATTTCAACTTTCCTAATAATCGAATCCTGGTTTCGTCCCTACTGGCTCAATCTACCTTCAAAAAAATTGAGTTTGAGGCTAGATTTTACAAGCTTTCCTCTAATATCCTCTCCAAATTGCTTGAAGCATTGAACTGTAAACTTGAAGATGCCTTATTTATATTTTCAATAACACTATTGACACTTCATTTTGTACCTCATGTTTTATCGCATGTTGATATGGCACATCCCCCCCTCCTTCTTTTTCTCTCTCTATGTGAGTTGCCATATTTGATCTGCCATCTCAATATGCGACAAAAAATAAGATACAAAATAAAGTGTAAATAACATTATTTTTATACATTTTAACTATCATTGATGGCCTTTTCAATTAACAACCCCAGTTTTGTTTTTTCGGAAGGGTTGCCTTCAGTCAATTAATGAAATTGAAAGGTGCCTTCATAATTGGAGGGATATTCATCTCAGTTGACGGCTAAGCTAAACCGTTATGGACACAAGTTTTGAAATATCTCTTCCATCGAGGCACCTACATGATATTTTTCCCATGGAACCTTCTAAAGTTCTTCTCAGTTCACCCGGAAAAGTTGTGAATACACCCACCAGCTACCCAGCCACAACAATTGGAAGACACCAGATGAACTCACCTTGTATGTGGTTACTTTGTTCTTGTTTAAAAAAAAAAAAAAAAATATATATATATATATATATATATATATATATATATATATAGGGACCAAGAAAAAAAATTAATTTTTTTTTAAATTTAAAAAAAATGGTCACGATTTACTTGTACTTGCAGTCCCATAAATTCAAGAGAATCATGACCATTGATTTTTTAATTCAGAAAAAAAAATTTGGTTTCTTTTCTTAGTCCCTAGCACTCCTCAAAAGAAAAAAAATACTTTTCAAAAGAAAAAATGAAAAAGAGTGACCGTATATTACTACTCAATTTATATGTAAGGAAATTGGTAAGAGGAAATTATTCACAAAAAATGGTAACCGTATATTACTACTCAATTTATACTTGTTTTGAATAAATTCGAGGAAATTGATCATATAAGGCTACTCCATTTGTCCTAACTTGATTAATTTTAATCACATTTTGTTTCAATTCAATTGTTTTTTGCATTTGTTGTTCTGATCTCAATTTTTTATGGATTATTAGTCTGTCTCAATGAGACGAATCTAAAAGTATAAAATTATGTCCAAAAACTAAAAAAATACTAAAGATGACGAATAAGTACAAAAAGACCCTAATATTGTTTAACTATTTTTGTTTTTTCTTAACTTTTATAAATTTGGTTCATTATTTATAAATATTCTAAAACCTCTCGTCGAGACAAACCAATAATTCACAAAAAATTAAAAAAATAAATTCACATGAGGACGAAAAAATAATCAAATAATAAAGTCAAGTCAAACTAATACAAGAAGATTTGCAAAAACAATTCAAATTCCACATTCTACGTACAGTGGTAGTTAATGAAAAAAAAAGGTTGTTGGGTAAGTTAATTGAATTACAGAAAAAGTTGTTGGGTAAAAATATATAGAACAAAGAGGATATTAAATGGGACCTACAAGTGGATGGTGAGATTGGTCTCTGAAGACTAGGCGACATTAAATTAAGAATAATTTCAAATCTAACTGAATACCTCGACTATAAAAGAAAAAAGTTACTGATTACACTCGGGAGATTTACTAAAGATAAAGTAATTATCAAAACTGCTAGATAAACTAAAAAATATGCAGGAATGATGAAAGATTCAGGATAAGTATTGAAAATGTTGAACCTTTTTTTGTGGTAATGTGGTCAAAGCGTAATCTACCACATGATTAGAGTCGAGATGGAACAATTTCATTTGCGTACAATCTGCCGGCCAGCTACTTGTTTTTCTTCAAAAAAATAATCAAGTTAAACTAGGAAAAGGACACTTCGTGATGCACTTTATATTGCACTTGTGTAGCGCTGTAAACGAATCGAGTCATTTGTGAACTCGGCTCGGTTTGATAAGAACTCAGTTTGGCTCTGTTCGTTTAGTTAACAAACTGAGCTCGAGCTCAAGTTTTAGACTTTTTTTTTAAACGAGCCGAGGTTGAGTTTCAAAAGCTCTGCTCGACTCGCAAAAACTCGGCTCGTTTTAGAGGCTCAGCTCGTTTAGTGAGAATCGTTAAGTAAATGAGTTTAGTCCAGCTCGATTCGGTCCAACTCGTTTAAAAACAAATTGCGTTCGAACTCAAATTTTGAGCTCGTTTAGTTAACAAGTCGAGCTCAAATACTTTAAAGCTTGGCTCATATGTAGCCCTACACTTGTGTGATAGTGGGGGTATGTGTCTTGTGGGGGATCCGACAATACACAGCCAAAAGTAACCAACATTAATCCTAAAAATCATAGAACTAATTAGTAGCTTCACTAAATCCAGTGGGTCATTTGTCAACGTGATGATTTTAAGGTGATATAGCATAAGAGTATATATGTTAGGAGAGAGAGAATATTAGCTAAAAGGAGAATTGAGTATACGCTTGATTCGTTTTCTAGCCAAAAGCAAGCAGATAAGAGTGGATGGAAGACTAATAAACACATAAAATTCCATTTTTGCCCTTTATTTAATTTTTTGTAAAGAAAGAGAGTGAAATGAAAGAGGGGTAGAGAGGCCCTTTCACATGGCCAGATATAGATATAGAAGGATAAGTAATCAGCTAGGTATTATGTATTGGTTTTTTCTAAATATACAATCGCCTCTCCAAAATATCGGATGTAAACACTTCTAAATTTTTTATCTAGATTAAGGGCGGAACCACCTTATAGAATAGGTGGGCTCCAGCCCAAGTGTGATAAAAAAAAATTATATATAAAATATTAACTCAAATAATGTTAGCCTGTCTTATTATTTGTAGTTCAATTTATTTTTAATCCGGTTCAAAATATAGTCCTGAATAAATTAAATTCTTGGTTTCTCCCTTGATAAGGATGATAGTTGTAGATGGGTTAATTTCACAATCAAAGAGAAAAGCTAAGACCTCACCATTTAGTAGAAAGAATGCTCTCAATGTATATGGATATGTGATTTGCAAAACAATAACTAGTCAAAAGATCTTCTGCCGCTGTGGCGAAAAAACACTCCAATGATTAAGTTAGACAAAACTTCAAAAGAACGAACATAATCAAGCTAATATTCTCTATGAGTTAGTAAATTAGTCTGTACCTTTTCTCTATTGACTTATACCTTTATGTATAGACTTAATATTTTCTAATTCTTTTAAAACACTGGTTCCCAATCAGAGATTGATTGGAATACCTTTTGATTAGTCACTAATGAGATAACTTCTAACCTGATCTTTATCAAGTAGTCACCTTTCTCCATTAGAGTTTCATTCAACTAATATTTCTCATAATAATTGAATTGTACGTAGATTTCTCATTCATATCTGTTTAAAAAATTACCCCAACTTTCTTGTTTATCTTTGAATTCAAGATTACTCACTATCCTTCTTGGGCCAATGATATATCAAAGACCGTACCTTCTTATGTTGGTAACATATTAAACTATCTTTCTCAAGTCGGCAACTTATGAGGCCAACTTTCTCCGGTAGGCTGATCACTGATCTAGCATTCTCGGCTCGAATATAACAAGAATTGCCTTTCTCAGGTTGACTATGTCGTCACATAATCAGTACGTGTTGTATCATCTTAGTCTTTTATCGAGCTAAATAATTTATTTAAGAAAAAAATATTATTTTCATTTAAATTTTACCTCCGTCAATAGTATATCCCCTCACAAACAATACAAGGGAGGGGAAGGCCAATGAACTAGATGGATGACACCATGGTGATCTATATGCTAACAAATTAAATTTTGCCTTTGAAAGCATGAGAAACGTTCTCAACATGTGTATAGTTATCTCCACACCATGGGCAGCCATAGTCGTTCTGTGATAAGAAGTTATCCCTATCCCAAAACATGTACAGGTGTGCGGATATTAAACATGCACATATCCGTGGTCCAAGGATATGCTCAAATCTGGCGTATAATCAATTGCAAAATCATAATTAACTGTAATCATATTCCCTTTTCCCAGTGACTGAATCAATCACTCATATCTGGGCTTATCCTATGCAGTCTATCCCCTTGGTGTGCGTGAGACCGTACATTCAAATCAATACCATTATTGTGTCGATTTATACACTCCTTGCAAATGGATACTATTTAGTACGTATAATAAATTATTTTTTCTTTCTCTCGTCAGATTAAAAGTGACATGCAAATGTTAAGCCACCAAATTAAATTTCAAGAATTTTTCCGTCATAATTTAACTCACTAATATATTAACGTCTTATTTTCTACCAACAAAATAAGTATTCATATATTAACATCTTATTTTTTTATCAATTGCAAGATTTGTTAAGAATTAATTCATCTAAAAGTTCAGGTTGCTAAAAAAACAGATAATATTATCTTTTATATATATAGTTCGGCCCACCTTCATAAGAGGAGTAAATACATGAAATATTTTAGCCACTTGGTACGTAGACGGTGAAGCTTGAATATACAATTTATTCCCTACTAAAAAGATAAAAGAAAACTTTAATAATTGTATTCTAAATAATAATTAAAAATTAACAGATTATATATTATTGCAAATAGGTGTTTTGACCCCTTTGGATAAACTCGAACTCATAACCTCCCCTTAATTTCAAGGGGTACTACAATCAGGGCCAGCTAAGGGTAAGCCTGCAAGTCCATGGACTCGGAAACTCCCTATCGCAGGGCAATAATTTTTTTTTTTGTGTAAATATAAAGGAAAAATTATTATTATTGTTAATACTAAGTGGATAATCAAGTTAAGGTAGAACTCTTGGAGAATTTAAATGTCGGGATTAGCACCAACTAAAATAACTTAAGATAGAGATGGAGTGAAGTTGTGCAATAGTCAAATTAATTGCTTGCTTCATAATTAATCCCTTGAATTTGATGATTATGTTTTTGTGGTGGCATATATTTTTGATGAGTGGCTTGACTTGTAAGAAGGATGATCAACGCGTAGCAAAACTATACGCAGTTTGAAGCATAGATGTTGGTGGGCATACATATATTTGAATTTGATTGGTTTGAAGAAGGGCCACCTAAGCTTTATTAGTTGAAGTTTTGGTAAACGTCATTTTACATATATATGCACCCCATTCCTTTCACCGAATAAGGAAGGGTATACAGGGGGTCAGCTTCACATATAATTGACTTCCAAATTCATATTCAAAGTCACATGTTACACTTCACCTTATAAAATTATCTTCCATAAGATTTTATCATCATAAACTATAAATTATTTAATTTATAAATCAAGGTATAGTAACTAGGAGAGAGAAATCATGCTTATTGTAAACTTTGGGAGAAGGTAATTGTGTGTTTGGATGGTTTACTCTCACTTTTTTGCGTAGAGAATTTGATTTCTCGTTATGGAATCTATAGACACACGAAAACAAAAAGGTAAACGTGTTAATGATAAAAGAAAAACACTTTGGATACTTGTATTTGGACATTGATTAGAAACAGGACCGACTCTGAAATATTTGGGGCCCTAGACGAATTCATTAAGTAATAAATACGTACTTAAATTGATTTCTGTAAATGTTGTAAGTAATAAATAATTAAGCATGTTGGTTTGTTGGTTGAAGTGCGAGAAGATATTCCGTTTGAATTCACAGCATAATTTTGAATTTTTAATGTTAAAAAAATATTTCCCTATAAAAAGGGTAAAAGTCATGTATCATACTTGGGGCCTCAAGAATAACGATGGGGCCATTTACCGCTGAACAAAGTAAAGCAATCGTTTCATTTTATGATGAATATAATAACTATTATTAGTTTTGCAAATTTTGGGCCCTACAATTGGGCCAAAAATTGGGGGCCTACACGGCAGCCTAATAGATTTGCGTCTCGGGCCGGCCTTAATAAAAAAAGCTGATGTGTTTAGAATTATTTTGTGAATTGCAAGTGTACTATAAGAGATCAGTGTGAATTCGGACATCACCAAACACATTTATCTTTGTATGCCTATCTAAACACTTGCGCTCATTGATAAAATAGTGGGGGGAGTCCCACTTCCCATAAAATGGGAGGTTTAGAAAATTTCAAAAAACTGAGGAATATTAATTAAAACCATAGCCTGCATAGAAGAAACTATATTATAAACACTCGATAATATGTATGCATTGAGAGAGGGGGAGTAAAAGCCAAAAATGCCTGCAGCTTTATTCTATCGTTTTTTAACTCTGAAATGTTTCACTCATTTGTTAGGACAATCCAGGCACTATTATTGTTGAGTGAAGTTCTGATCTGCACGAAGTGGGTGTCCAGACGAGACCCTCCGGCACCCTGACGATGACCGGACAATGACACATGTGTTTGGATGAGTGGTCAAGATTTTTTTTCAGAGAGCATGTTATTTGGCGTACGAACAAAGCATGGTGTTAGAAACTCAGTTTTATAATTTTCTTTTTGGGTTTTTTTGTGTATTGAGCTCATGCGTAGTTATAAATATAAAGATACATAGTACTCAAATTATAACCTTAATTTTTTTCCTCATCATAGTGAAACACTCCAACAACTTGTAAATGTGTTGCTTAATTCGAAATCAAGTAAATTTGTGTACTGTCTTCATTTAATTGTGCGATTAATTTCTCGTTCTTGTTTTCGTTGTGTCCTAACAATTATTCAGCATCGACTTCTACGAATAACACATGACAAATTCAACATATGTACCAAGCCGTCAAAAACATTTAAATTTTCCCTATAAAAAAGGCGTAAAGTGTGGCTCAGAGTATAATTATTTAATATGGTTGTCCAAAATATTAGGTCCAAGTGTTAAATCAGCATACATCAATCAATTATTTCTATAATAATAAGCGTAAAAAATGCGTACTCCAATATCACAAGCTTCTTTTGAGCTTGCATTCATAGGAACAGGTGGCATCGCTCCAATGAATCTTAAGTTCTGGAAACTTCGAATCATGGCTAAAATTCCGCCGCGTGTGCTAGCAAAACACAAGGCCGTGACGGTATAGAGATCCGCTAGTAAGTACTCCGAATTCTACGGGTAGACAAATCAGACAAGAAAGCAACAGAAAAACAAAACAAATGATCATTGTGTGAAACACCTGGACTTCTTTTCGTTATATACCTGACGTGTTTTTAAAGATATTCGTAAAAAATCAACTCAAAAACATATGGAAAATTGCTTGGCCTAACCAATTTTTCAAAAATACTAACACAAACTGTTTTATAAAAAAGTTGTTTGGATCAACTCTTGCCGGTAATATTTTGAACTGATTATGTTTTAAACACATTGAACAATTTGAATCATTAAAATTTGATCAAAAAATAAAAAAGTCCGCATTTTAACAAAATAAGAGATTTTTTATTAGAAATTTTCTAATATGCATAGACACGCATTTTGCTGCCATGTTTCATTCAAATAAGTTCTTAAGATTGAAGTTGTGAATGTAAATATGGACGAACGAATTGGTCTACTATTATCTGGGCTTCCCATGTCCGAAGCCCTACCCTTATGTGGGCTTTTCCCATATAAGCCCAATTAATCTACTGAATTGGTCTTGGGCTTACTACTTGAAGAAGGGTTTCCCGCTGTTATATGCAATCTTATAAGTCATAACAGAGGCAGAGTAATAAATTATTCAACTTTAGCTCGAAGAGTTTAAATAATATATTTAAGTTTGACTTGTTCATTAACTAGTCGGTTTCAAATAAGCTTAAATTGAGCTCGTCGCGAGTTAATTTTAGCTAACTTGAATTTTAAATATAATAAATCAAATCAGTAAAACTTCACATTAAACTAATTGACAATGAGTGAAGAGGTATGTATGATCATATAGTGTTTTCCAAGGTGATGACAGTTAATCAATGTGGAACGGCGACGATGTAATGGTGGGGACTTGATTTGAATGTGGTAAAACATCCAACTAAATTAATTTACTCTATCAGAGAAAAAAACTTATGAAGAATAGATACATTGAGATTACAATAAAGCGCAACCATAAGAGTATCCACATTAGTATTTCTATTTTTGCAACTAAAGTAGGAAAGAATTCCAACTTTTCTACTATAGGGAGCCATAGTTTTTAATGTATCCTGCATTAGACTCTTTATTCTATCCCTATTTTATTAATATTATTCTTTCTTTTTTTCTTTTCTTATTTAATTGGGAAAAAAATGAGAATAAATAGGAAGAAAAAATAGAAAACAAATCATGGAGAGACTGTAGTGACTCCTCAAACATAAAGAGACACTGTAGCATTCACAAAATAGGAAGGCCATCAAGGGCGAAGGCTAATAAAAAACGTATTTCGAAGAATTGTTCCTCAAAATAGAGAAAGGGAAGTGAAAGAAAGACTAATGTGGATGCTCTAAGAGACCTTCCAAACTCCTAAAACAAAATTACTAGGTACATGTTGAAAATAATTCGCATGCATGTATTAAACGCATTAAAAAATTTACTCACAACATTGTCTATTTATTTTGAGCAATACTACAGTTCTAGAAATTAAACTAAGAAATCAAAATCAATAGTCTTGATTCATTTGGATTGGTGAGACCACAAATAGAAGTGAATCATGACCATTAATTTTGAATTTGGAAAAACTTAATTTCTTAGTCTCGAGGACCATAGACTTTTCCATTTATTTTCTTCCATGTACTATTCAAATTCTTTTTCTGATTGTAATCCTAAATTTATTTATTTTCTAACTTATAAGTTTGCAAGTTTCATTGATTCTCATAGATTATTTGGAAATATAATTAATAAATTACTTCTTTCGTACATGTCTTTTCTCCTCATTTGGAAAGTAAAAGTTTCCTTTTGCTTTTACCAGAGTGGGAAAAATCTAATTTTTTGGTCCTTATGTGTTTTGACAAAATCCCAAATATAAATTTGAAAATCTACTGCTTTATTTGCATTCAATACTGTTCCAAGTCAATAACATTAAAGATAGAAATTTAGTGCACCCAAAAATAGTAATTCTGAGCAATTCATACACAGAATTAATAAAACCAAACACCATATCATTCAAACTAATTTTTATTACATTGTCCTTTAAATCAAAGAGTTCGATATATAGTTTTTTGCTCTGTAAATAAGAGCTGGTGAATCCAACTTCAACATCATCCAAGTGCTATAGAAATGGATCTAAAAGGCCTCAAGAAGTATTTCGGTATGGATTCGTAACTTTTTTTTGTAGAATTACATAGTTTATTTTACAAACAATGATTGATTCCAAACCATTTTTTTCCCCCTCAAAAATCGAGGGTTCTTTTTTTTTCTCTAGTTTTTACAGGAAAAAAGAAGTCGAAAGAACGAGAAAACAAAAGTGAATCAGTCGATAAGAAAACTAGCTCCGCCGACGAGAGCCATGAAGAATCAAACCTGGCTTCATCAAGATCTCCTTCTAATGAAGCAGCAGATATTGCAGCAGCTTATAATGCTCCACAACAGGATTACCTCCATTGTTGTATGAAATTGGGGCAGTATTATGGTACGCATGCAAGCAGTGGGGACCCCAATTGGGTTGATAATATGTCCAAGGATATAATCAATGACCTTTTTAAGCCTCCATATTAATTTATTTGGAAATGAAAAAAAAAAAAAAAGTTTTCTCTAATAGAAGGGTACTTGTAAAAATCTGGTTTGATGGATTTGAATTTTGGTAAGCTTCCAAGTTTCATTTTATTTGTTCATGCTGGGGATTTTTGTTTCTCCGACGCAATTTAAAACCTCAGAGTTATTTTTGTCCTTCAGTCAAAATGTAAACCATAATTTGATAATGAATATACAGGGCAGTCTTTAGTCCATCCCGTAGGTTCGATCTTGTGAATTTTGTTAATGAAATGCAATGAAATGTTTTTACGCAGCAGACGAATTCATGACAATTTGAATAAATTCATACCATTTTCATAAAAATTCTATTCATAAAATCAGAATAAAAGCTCATAACATACAAATATTATGAATTCAAACTTAATGTTATAAATTTATGTTAAAAAATTATGAGCTAGAATCAAATGTTACGGATTTTTAATATGAAGTTAAGGCGATTCAATTGGTGTCTATTAGATATACATAATAGGAGGTTGTATCGTAACATTTCTCAGACGATTTTTAAACGGTGGGGTAGACATTGTATTTGAAACGTTCTTTACGAACCTAGTTACATGTATATAGATGGAGAATGCTAAATATTCGTATTTGTTTATTATTATCTGTGTATTATCTGTCGCTTAGTGGACAGTAGTTAGTAAGACTCCATATGGATTATCTGCCTAAAACCAAAATATGCATAATACATGGTGACCTGTTTGTTAACCCTCTAACCCTATGGGATTGGATTTTGAATCCTGTGGAGTCTCTAATAATATGTTTGGCTTCACGAAATGTTGTTCAATTACGAACCCATGGGAATATCATTCGAAGCATAAGGACGAATTCAAAAGACCTAAGTGCCCCATTGTAAAGGGGAATAAATTCCATCGAGTCTTGTAATCAAATTTTCTGTATGATACAGTAAGAGGAAATTAAGATTGGTTCTGTTCTTCTCATCTTCTTCTCTGTTACATTTCTTCTTTTCTTCTTCATTAACTGGAAGTTGAATAAAATTCAACTAAAATCTCACCAACACGTCTGGCAGTTTGTGATCGAATGCCGAAAGGTATTAATTTGTAACTTATGTCTACTCTGGATCTTTCTTTCTTTCCCCATTTTTTTTAAGCAAATGATTGAAACAGATAATGATTTTGATGGTGCTGGAAAATAGACGGTTGTCTCCCGCTTGGCTTTTGGCTTCCTAGGTTTCTGCACATAAGTCCGGTAACTTGAGATGGTGGTCCAGTCAGAAATCCTCCGACGATCAAGTTAGTACTAAATTGTGAGGAAGTAGAAAACTGTAAAAGATGTGAATAATCAACTGAATTTTAATAGAGAGTCTGTATCTACATGTGCCTCATATGGGGAGGATAAATACCTTTCAAAGAGAGATCCCCAGTTGACTGGCGCCATTAACAGTATCCTGACCTAAACCCTTTCCTAATTCTGAGGGCACCATACCTAGGACCCTAGGGAGGATCCGTGGCACCATTTTCGGGTTTTTTTTTTATTAGTGAGAGAGGGCTTAAGATCGCTCGGTTTTGTACTTCCTAGGTGAAGCACGAGAAAACTCCTAATCAGGCGTTGCCCTGCTCGAGAGAGATTGTGGTCGATCAACCAACAATGTCCTGGTCAACATGGGGATTAGCTAGCAATCTGATCGGTGCTCGGTTAAATCCGGGCTCATCAAATTTCTAACTTTGGTTTTTGTTTTATTGGAAATAGTGTTTTAAAGAATGCAAGGTTGAAAATCATTTGATTAACTTTTGGTTTGAGCATGAAACAAGTGAAGTTATAGAAAAAGTTGTAAGCATTTGATAGAATTGGATAATCCAGACATCAATCACTAAGGCAAAAGTGAAAAAGAATAATTAGTTAATTTCATTCTCCTATTTGCAAACAAAATCAGATTTATATTTCAATCCCAAGTCGTAACCCCACTCAACCAAACGTGTCATTGGATTAGATTATGAAACCCACTACCTTAGAATCTCGTCCACTGCTGGAGTGATGGGCACATGCTTCTCAATACTGATTCATATGGAATTAGCACAATCTCTAGCTGGGTCATCAACAAAGCTGTAAAAAACCAATCTCACTGTCCATTAACGGAACGCTCAAATAAAGTAGGGACAACCAATCCCTTGGAATTCTACGAACAATTAGTTACAAAGATTCAAGATCTTCCCCCGTTTCGTGATTAAGCACTGTCTTTGCCTTGAGTTTTATTGTTATCGTCATATTCGGCTTAATTTGGCCCGATAGCATTTTATGCCATGCGAAACATACACGCTACTGCGGATGGGTGCGCACACGCACATGGATGCACCAAGAATGCCAAGAAGATATGTCAGGACAATGCACTTCCCAGTTAAGCTGTTCACCTGAAAATGGTAATTTTGCATCTTTGTAAAGGCCTTAGAATGATGTCCAAATTTCAAAACGAAAGGAAAAAGACACCTCAAATGATACAGCTACTACAAAAATAATCATGCAATGCCACGTATGGTCCGAGATCTGATGGCCAAGCATCAACATCAAATGCCTCCATATTAGCTCCATCTTCTTTGATCCTCTTCCTCATCCACCGGAGTATACCAGGACGGCCGCCGCTTCAAGTTGCTCAACCTGTAGTTCAACAGCACCTCTTCATCGGAAAGCGCCCTAGTGGCCACAAGGACAAGCGTCTTCAGAACAGGAAGATCATCAGATCCACTAGTGCCGGAACCCCAGGATTTAAACCAAAAACGGCCAAACCTCTTCATTCTCGCTTCCTCTCCCCTTCCAAAAGCAACATTTGGTATATATGTTCTCATACCCTTTTCAGTTAATGGAAAATCATAAGGACAAACCATGACATTCGGGATGATTCCCTTAGCAGGGTGATTGGCAAAATGGCCCAGAGCAAGGGGGTTTCTCCGCTCCAACACATCGCCACCCACCACTGATCTTGTGTGTTCCAAAGGTTTACTTAGCATCTTCCAAATCCGGTCAGAACCCTTGTCAGCATCCTGCGCACCTGCCGTAGGTCCAGTATGACGTCCAATAACACTAGAGATGTCCCACACTTCACGGGTTTCACCTCCGGTACCCCAGGGCTGGGCATTGATGACAGTTCCGTCGTACCTTGTGATCAAGTAAGGGTTGTGTGCATCAACTCTTGGGTATCCAGGAATATAACGGTAGAAAGCTGGAGAGTAAACTATGCCTGGGTAGATTGCAATTACTGCACCAACATCAGTCTCTCCATCTATGAATAAACCTTGGCCAGCTTCCTTATGTGGGATTTGAGATGGTTTGATCTCAAGCGTATAGCCCATGAGATTCTTCAGCTTCTGCGACAGCTCAGCAGGTTTTAAAGGCTTTGTCTCACGTATAGCTGTGCTGAAAATTCACACTAATCAGATTCCAGCAACAAAACTTACCAATAATCAAGATGAGTTTCGTGCCATGTCATAACTACAAATGCTTCAGATGACAAGTTAGCAAAAGTGATTACTTTGTAGACAGACATACAGCAACATTGAGTCTATTGACAGAACTACGTGTGCATTATTATAGTACTAGATAACTTTAAATGCTCTAAGAGATATGGAAACAAAATGAACATAGCAAGCACCAACCATTACGCAAGGAGACATTATATGGGAAGCATTTTCCTATTGATTTGTCCCCCATTACCGGCTCTATGCTTTCCATTACCCCAACTTTTTCAATCACTCTTATTTGATACAATATTACAATTCACAATATGGTAGTTGGCTTTACTCGAGGAACATGATATCAAGAACGTCCCTGTCCTATGTTTCTTGATTATATATCACGCATGCGCGGCACAAGTAGAAGAACAGATTGCAGAAGTTAAGGATGTGATGTTTAAATCATCCCAAAGCTTATAGACAAAATTATCCTACAATTAAAATGAAGATGCAGATCAAAACTCACCAGGATTGTTATTTGAGGGGCTCATCCTTCCAACAGCAAGGCTAAGGCCACTACGGCTCTGAGTATTTGTTTGTGAATTTGATTCAGCTGATCCATTTTCTCTATTTGAATCAGGAAGAAGAATTTCATCCATCCACGTGCTGAAGGTTTTAATTTGAGAATGGATGTTATCTTGAACCTGCCTTTGTTGGTCGGCAAGGGGGGCCTTGCCAGCCATATCAATGATCTCCTCTGCATCTTTTTCATCAGCATTCCTCCCTAACCGATTATAACTGGATATTCAAGATGCAAGGAACTAAGCCTGGCATGACAATAAGAGTAAAAGCAACTACATGGCAACAAAAGGCTGCATCAAAGGCATATGAAGGCACGAGATAGATTAAAGCACCAATGCAGGGGAATCGAACCTGGTGTAAAGGAACAGGCGGTTCATATCAGCCTCAAACTGAAGTTGCCTTGGATCTCTAGCAAATGTGGGACTTTTAGCAAGAATTCTCACACCCTGATAGCAAAATTGGAAACACAAAAAGACTTAACTAAGATGATGAAATAATGAGACAGTCTTTAACTAAAGTAGTGCTCCATGTCTAAATATAGAGAATCTACCAACTAAAAAAATCAGCAGTATCTTTGACATGAAAAATTATACCTACAGCTTTACTGTTACTGCAACTCCCACTGGGCTCTACTGTTGTTTCAACTATGTGGCCAACGAGATGATGGGATCATCTAGTAACGTGGTGAAATATGTTAGCTACTCAAAATACTACTAAGTTGACATCACTTGTCAATTTTGTTCTGCCCACTCTCCCGTAACATTTCCGTTAGCAATATCCTATCACTCTTCCTTATTGTTGAATGACTACACCAACTAGTCTTCATCGTACATGAGTAAAATACTTGGTCTATTTTGAACCAAATTATCATAAAAGGCTGATAGCCCTACAGTTCATGTTTGTTATTCATTTGCACTTCTCTCTCTCTGTGTCTTGCCCTTAGTTGCAGAATCCTATCACTGGGGATGACAAATCAGCTCCAAAATCTCGCTCCCCTGCTTTAAAGTAAAAATCTCACAAGAACTTCCATCCAATAGAGTAGGAATCGTCATCCCCAACAGGTATGGAACAATCAAAGCATATGAATATCAATGAAGCAAAACAGATGAGATATCAAACAAGAGAATATTTGCAACAACCATTAGTCCACAACAAACTAGGAAACTAATTATCTACTGCCTATTCGAGCATTTAGCCATTTACTATATACTGATTTACAAAATATTCTTACTGTATCACCAAAAATTAGTTTGCAACTGACGCCAATCTCTACTATTCATTTGTACTTGAACAGATTATTCAGATTTGAACAGCTATCACAGATGAAAAATGAAAACAAATTAGATCCTAAGAATGTTCAATATGCTCTTGCTCCCCACACACTCTCGCTTCTTGCAACTAAAGGTCTTCCCACACATCCATCTTGGCATCCCCATCTTAACCACAATCATCCAATTGATGTATATTTTCTTAGCTGCCCAACATTATGCTGGTATTCGAAATTTGGATATTAAAACACATCAAGTGTGGTCCCCTTGATACCAGCACCACTCTATAATACTTCCACTACTTCTAAACAAAAACAAAAGAAATTCATTGTGCAAATCTTTGTTACACAAGTGTCTATTTAATATAAGGATACGAGAATTGGAGATAATATAGCAAAACATAAGAAAGTTTACTTCAAGTGGCAGTAAGTGAATATAAGGTAGCGACAAACTAAATATACAGGACATTATAATTCCACATAAAGAGTCTGCAAATCCAGCAACTCTCATTTCCATGTGTTGAACATATTCAAGATTGGCTCCAATTTAATGCAAGCCTTTTCGGTGGACTTGGAGAATTGCATTCACAACTCAACTTTGGTTAAGCATGGAAGAAAACAGTGCAAATCTTCCCCTATAAATACTAATGTATTCTGAAGGAAATGATAGAGCGAACAAGGCAAAATCACACCAGTGAGATTGAGAGTTTTCACCTGTAATCTTTTGTAAACTCTCCCAAATAGAAATTCTCCCGTTCGTGGATGTACACTACATAAATCGTTTCGTCTCTCTGTGATTCTGTGTGTGTGTGTTTTGAGTTTGATTCCTTAGAGCACAACAATTGGTGTCAGAGCCAAGAGAGGCCATAATACCCGAAAAAAAAACTCAAAAATTAGAGTTTCCAAACCTGTTTTTTAATTTCTACCCAAATTCCAAATTGTTCCAAAAAAAAAAAAATTTCAGCACAATGTTTTGGTCCTCTCTCTAGTACGAGTTCAACGAAGCAAATGGCGCAAAAGTCGAACCGTTCACACAGATTTTCGGTGGTTGCCTTGTTTGTTTTCCTTTCTAGTTCATTATACATATTTTGGTTCATGCGGGAAGAAGAAAAAGTGGTGTTTGAAACAATGTGGCACCATCGTCTGGAGCTAAATTACAATCAAGTCAAATCAAATCCATTTAGACCCAGTTAACTCGATCCGACCCGTTAGATCAAGTTGACCTAGTCAAGCCAACCTGACTCAGTTTGCTGGCACAGTTGACTCAGTAAATTGCAGTTCAGTCCCTAAAGTTTAAAATTGTAAGCCCCTGAAGTTTTGAAACTTCCAATTTAGTCCATGTTAAAATTTTTGGGGATTGGTTCTTGACTAGTCTCGGCATTCCAGATCCAACGGTGAGCACAGTTTTCTATAATTCCCCTCAGAAGTTGGCATACTGTCTGTTTTTAGCTGAAAACATTCATTTAAGCAATTTTTTTGCATCAGATATTGTCCGTGGTGGAGCCTAAGGCATTTATATGTTAGGATCTACTAAAACAAAGATGTCAAGCCCCTCTACCAATTCCTTAAGACGTACTTCTATAGTATCCAATGCAAAGTTCGAGGTTGAAAAATTCAATGGAACTAACAAGTTCGGAATATGGCAATGCGAGGTTAAAGACATTGATCCAACAAAATCTGGCGTCTGGACTTTACCTTGGAGAATAAGCCCAACAATCTGGATGAGAAAGACTGGAATAAGCTAAACCGTCAAACTTACGGCATGATTCGTTTAGGCCTAAACAAAGATTAGAAGTACTCCCTAATGAAAAAAACGAAGGCCAAGACGTTATGGGATTTGCTCGAGGAAAAATACATGATGAAAAATGTAGAGAACTGCCTCTACTTAAAGAAGTTCTTCCGTTTCCAGTATCGAGCAAATAGCTCTCTGAATGAACACTTAATGAATTCAATAAAATACTTGTTGATCTCAGAATTTGGATGCCGAAATCGTTGACGAGGACAAGGCTTTGTTGATGTTAAATTCTCTTCCTGACGAGTATGATCATTTGATCACTACTCTATTGTACAATAAAGAAGGGATCAGTTATGAGGTTATGTGCAATGCCCTTATCAAAAATAATTATCGCAGGAAGGCCCCAACGGGAGGAAGTCTACAACCATAATAAGATCCTGAAAGACGTATGTGCCTATTGCCATAAGAAAGGGCATTAGAAGAAAAAATATCAAGCTTGCCAAAAAGCGATTGACAAACAGGCCAAAGCCAACATTGCAATTGAAAAGGAGGATCTAGCATTTGCACTTGTGGGTTTATCGTATGATATTCATTCAAGTGAATACATACTTGATTCTGGTGCTTCCTATCATGTGTCCCAACAAGGACTTGTTTTTTAGCTTTAAAGAGTTTGATGGTGCTTCAATTTTATGGGTACTGGCCATACCTATAAAGCTCTGGGGATAGGTAACATCAGTTTATGTTTACCTAATGGATCCACATTTATTCTGTCAGATGTTTGGTATGTTCCAACTTGGGGATAAAATATTCTTTGGGAGCTCTAGAGACCAGAAGCTTAAAAATTATATTGCTTGGTGGAGCTCTGAAGATTGTAGTAGGCAACCTGGTGGTGATGAGAGGTATACGACGCAACAGCTTGTCTTAAAGGCAGTACAACTATAGGTGGAGCAACCACCATTGACAACCAATATTTTGGTTCAAAAATGGGTGTTGCTGATCAGTTGACAAAAGTCATCAAGATTGGGATCAAATGAGGATTGGACTCGGTCTATCTGAAGTTGGTTTAAGCACCCTCAGGTGCCTACGCCTTTGAGCGATTAGTGACAACCTTGCAGACGTTGATGTGTCTCAGGTATCGCATGTTCTCTGTTTGCTACCAGAACCCGATGTCGCCACGATCCGTCTGGAATGTGATAAATCGTTGTAATTCAACACCAAAAAATTCTGTCAAAACAACACTATGTGTTGGAGGAAAATGGATTTTAAGTGGGACCGTTTGTGACCCCTCCATTCTTTCTTGAGAATTGTTTGATTGTTGCTAACAAGTCTTACTTGGTTAAAATTTGTTTTTGAAAGCTTGCTCGAAACTTCAGAAACCTGACTCTTCTGTTTGGATTTTTCCGATAACTCTTCTTCCTCTATTCTGTTTGTAAGAGCACTGAGATCTATAGTTCACGCCAACTTAGTTTGATTCAGTTCAACTCAGTCTAGTTGCAATTCTGCCAATCTGAACAAAGTCTGTCTATCCACTTCCACCTGCTACTACTATCTGATTCTCATTGGTTCAAGCTGATGGATGGTCCTATCTATTCTTTTTTCAAACTTCAAATCATATCTGTTGATAGTGTGATTTTTTGAAAGAACATTGTCGCCGAGGTGGGGATTGTTGAAGATCGCTAAAGATAAGCTCAAATCCAGCAACTCTCATTTTCCATGTGCTAAATATCTTCAAGATTGGCTCCAATTTAATGCAGCCTTTTTTGTGGACTCGGAGAATTGCATTCACACCTCAATTTGGTTTAAGCATGCAAGAAAACAGTGCAAACCTTCCCCTATAAATACTAATCTATTCTGAAGAAAATTATAGAGCAAACAAGGCAGATCACACAAGTGAGATTGAGACTTCTTACCTATAATCTTTTGTAAACTCTCCAGAATAGAAATTCTCCCGTTCATGGATGTACCCGATATTGAAGAACCACGTAAATCATTTCGTCTCTCTGTGATTTTGAGTGTGTGTGTTTGGTTTTGATTCCTTGGGGCATAACAAAGTCAACATGCAACATTCATGTTAAAGCGAGAAACCCATTTTTCTCTCGGGAAGCTTTTAGGAAATAGTCAAATTATGTGGTATGTGTCCAGGTGTTTGACAGAAAAAACCCACTAGACAGCCACAATGCAAATTTCAAATGGCAGAATAACTGGTTCATTGAGAATCCACCATTTACGTAGTGCATGTCATGTCAAAACATAGATTCAAAGCCACTATAAGTATGTACAATACCTGCAAATGCAATGAAGACAATTGATTTAAATAAGCAAACCAAAAGGATAATGTGGTCTGCTTCCAAAAATTACCATTTCTAAAAAGTTCACTCACTGTCTCCATAGTATTTTAGCAAAGAACAGATCATTTGGAAACCTCATCAAAGTATTAGAACTCCATCAAACAATCACATATGTATATCTTAACCTATCTACGATTCTACATCAATCACTTTGGTATTTTTCTCCTTCACGTAAAATAAGCCTTAAGGGTGTAGGGCAAGTAGAAAATCTTCATTTCCCACCATAAAAAGACTAAAATTCTCGTGAATTCAATGTAATCAATCAACCATCTTGCTACAGGCATTTTTTTTTTTACGAGGGACCCCTTCCCCTTATGAGAAGACTTTAGAATCTTATCCAAATTTTGGAGTAATAGCAGTTGAACTAACCCCAGTAATTACAATTTCCCTGAGAGAGAAACTATTTACTCAGCTTACAAGAACAAATTTAACAAAAAGCAGCAAAAAAATTGTCATCCAATTCCTCCACTGAGCAAACACCAAAATAGTCAAATGTTCAAAACATGAAGCCAGATGCCTATTATGTTCTAAAAAGACCAAAAAACCATGAGATACTGCTGAATAACATAGTCCCATATTCGATCGAACTTGGATCGACATTTGAGAAACGAGCTTAAAATGCGCGGCAAAATATCGTCGCATTCAGATCAAAAGCCGCAACCAAGAAGACAGAGAAAAAGAAAAAATTGCAAGAAGTTTCAATCAACTGCAAGCATTGTACAGAAAATAAACAAAAGCAGCCATAATCAAACAGAACTAGAAGTCATTGGGGAAAGCTTCTGGTTATGTTTATCATACAGACGCATATATATGACAAAGACCGATTGAGAGTACCTCTAGGAATTTCTGGAAAAGAAAAGCCATGAGATCGAGAAGCTCTGCAGCAGGGAATCCTGTCTTTGTGCTTCGTCTCTCTCTCTCTCTCTCTCTCTCTCTCTGAATATTTAGGGGTTTTTGGTTTCAACAATGCTAGGGACACAGATTTTCTACACAGATCCGGACACAAATGTGTCCGGATCCGTCGGATGCACGTGGGACCCTTAAATTATCAAGGGTCCCACGTGCATCCGACGGATCCGGACACATCTGTGTCCGGATCTGTGTCGGAAAGTCTGTGTACACAGACTTTCCGTTTTGGTTTTTGAAAGCAGAAAACCTAAACGGTACACGGACTTTCCTACACAGATCCGAACATGTGTCCGATCCGTCGGATGCACATAGGTTCCACGTGCATCCGACGGATCCAGATACATCTGTGTCCGGATCTGTGTAACAAATCTGTGTTCCTGTTGAAACCTAAACCCTCCCTTCGGCTTTCGGGGCGCCAATATAACTCCAAGCGGGATCGGTTCGACCCGAAGTACAACCCTTTCTAGGGGACAAAAGAAGAATATTCAACCAGATGAGAAAATTAATTTTCTGTAATTTTTTTAGCATTCAGTTATCATAGTAAATCTCATATTTTAAAAATTCTATTGTAATTTACTTTCTTGCAAAACATGTTCGGCCAAATTTACTAAAGTTTGAAACACGAAAAAAATCTTAAAGGAGAAAAAAAATTGAAACTAATTACTTATGCCCAATATGGTCTAACTTTTTCATTTGTGTTTTTTTGTCCTTATTTAATTTTATTTCTATTTGTTAGTTTTATCTCGAATTTTTATAAATTATTAGTTCGTCTTAACAAAAAAAAATTTAGAAAATATTAAATTATGTCTAAAGGTTAAAAAAAAAAGTTCATAAAAAAAGAAAAATAAGTCAAAAATGAATATTATTTTTGCCTATTCTAAATGGTTTCAAATTTGGTTCGTATTTTTTACTTTTATGATACCTCTCCTTGAGACGAACAAATAATCTACAAAAAGTTAACGCTAAGAAATATAAAATTATATCTAAAAAAATTTTAAAAAGTTTACTAAAGACAAAAAAAGTCAAAACAAATTATATTTTTAAATTATTTTTCTTCTATGAATTTTTCTTAATTTTGGTTCATATTTTTTTTACTTTTCCAAAACCTCTCGTCGAGACTAACCAAACTATTAATAAAAAAAAAAGTTGATGCAAAATAGAAAAATTGCGAAACAAATTAAATAGGGAAAAAAAATTCATTCAAAAAGAAGTTAGTCCAAATAAGACAATATTTTGCATCGCATGAATACTTAAGGTCAATATGTTTGATTATTAATACAATTCTGTAAGGTATAAAAAACAAACAAAAAATATGTATTTCAAGATGTGATAAATAAATTTTCATAATAAAGTGATAATATATGGGTGTACAGTATTATGAATTAATAATTACTTTTAATTTATAAACATTGATTTCTAATAATGCAATTGTTTTTTTTTTTTTTTTTTTGCTTTAGAAACCAAACTTTAAAAAAAATCTTGTTCTTTTCTTTTTCCTGAAAAATGATAAGTGAATTTTTTTCTACAAAATTTATTTGTCACATGAACACACACAAGTAAATTTTTTGTTTTTTTCTTTCACTTCATTCAATTTCCTAACAATGCATACCTACTGCCCACGCAGCCCACCCTCATATCTAGACTATACCTTAAAATGAACATTATATCGGGAGTTTAGTTGATACTGCATTGAGCACAATTTTGGTACCCCAAATAGCCAAGCTGATATTCATCATCTTTCAAATCAAAACAATAAACTTAGGGGTTGATTAGATAAAAAATTATTTTTAAGGGATAAATTATTGAGGACACGTTTGGATGGAGTTTACCTCCCCTTAAAAAACTAAGACCCCTTTTAAGGGAATACTCCCCTGTTTGGCTGCATCTTTGATGCCCCTTCTTACCCTTTCTCCAGTCTTCATTTTCACGGGTATGGAGGTCTTTCCCTGATTAATTTTGGGCTCTTCCTGACCACCCCAAAACTTATTCGGCAATAGAGGCTTGGTCATTTGAAGATTTGAATCCTTCTTATTTGGCGTGAGTTCGAAGAGGCTAGGGTTCCAGTTGGTTGTCATGTTGCGATTATGATCTCTGATCTTCGATTTCTTATCATGTTTGTTGCTTATTCAGACAAGTTAGAGTTTTACTTTGATTTCTATAGCAATTTCTTATTTAATGCGATTTTGGTCTGTAATATGCGTGTGGTTTATTTTCTTTCTTTTTTTTGCGATTCTCAGGGTGTACTTTGCTATTTGATTTGGGTGTCGAATTGGGTTCGGAGTTTTCTTTTGAATGGTGTGTGTGTAGTGTAGTTCTCTGGTTTATGAAATTGGATTGAATAAATGGTGCTGGAGATAGACTGAATAAATTAGGATTACTTGTAGGACATAGTTTGCGATTTAGAGTTTCTGCTGATTCTTTTATTGTTGTCTTTGGTTTTAGTGGTTTAAGTTTTTTCTGTGGACAAGCTTCCCTCCTCAGTTTAGGGTAAAAAAATAACTTCAAAAAGTTGATAGGATAAAAACCTACGTTGTCTGGGCTAATAGGACTATGATATAAATTATCCAAAATAATATTCCTCTGCGGGGATTATTTTTTAATAGGTGAAAAGTTATCACCATTTTTACTTTTCAAATCATGCTAAATGTGTCACATCAATTCTTATATCCCTTCAAAAGCTATCCCTCTTCCTTATACCCCATCTAAATGGGCCCCTATAGTTTATTGGATTGTTGGTATTAGGGGTGAAACCGGTACAGTTTGACCATTTTGGTCGCAAAACTTGGACTAACCCAATAATTGTAGTTTGAGTTTTTGTAAACCGAACCAAACTTTCGGTTTAATTTTGGTCCAGTTGGATTTAGATCCAAAATTAAAATAACTTATAAAAAATAAAGAGGTTCGTGTCAAATGAATACAATCCAGATTTATTTTTATTTTAAAATCGGTTTTTAATTTATTAGGCCTAAACCCAAGTTTTAAAAAAAAACTTCTAAAAAACTAAAGGTTAGTAAAATTAATATACAAAATTCTAAATCACAGTAAAATTAAAGTCTCGTAAAAAATCAGAGTCAAAAGAAAACTAGTTTGAGATTTAAAAAAAAACATGTATGAACCTAGGTTTTTAAATTTTTAGGATTTAGCATAAAAACCAGTCCGGTCCAGTTCATTTCGGTTTCTAAGTGACTAAATCGAAAATCGAACCAAAATTTTTTAAAAATCTCAAATCAAAGTAAACCGAACCAATTAAATTGAAAGATGAGACCAAACCACTGATTCGATTTGTTGATTTACTAATTTTGTTCAATTTTCTAATTTAAACTTTTACCCGTAGTTGGCATTGTCTTTTGTAATCATTTGGAGTCAGAAATCAAAACATAGTAAGAGGCATGTCGTAGGTGATTGGAGGTTTCTCCAAATCAAAACGAGCATAAACGTTTTAATTTGGGAAAAGAGACGTCATGAGATGAAGCCAATCACGTGGCTCATTTAAATGTAAAATCCATAAACCTCCAATTCTCCGATCAATTACTGAAAATCTGCTATAAGTAAATGCTATTAATTAAGTATCTTAGTACAATGGTTTTTATTAGGATTGAAGAAGAAGAAAAAGAAAAAGAAATGCAGGAAAATCCATATATTTCATACTCAATGAATAGTTCTGCTTACAGTAAGAGTAAAGTAATTTATACATCT
Organism: Arctostaphylos glauca; assembly: GCA_019985065.2. Lineage (NCBI taxonomy): Eukaryota > Viridiplantae > Streptophyta > Magnoliopsida > Ericales > Ericaceae > Arctostaphylos > Arctostaphylos glauca. The sequence goes on from JAHSPW020000013.1 coordinate 14,923,823, forward strand.
AAACTAAACTTAACTATGATTAACTAAACCTGAGTTAACTAACTATGATTACAAATAACAGACTAACTAACTAACGAATATTCCTAACTGCTTAACTAACATAAACAATCAGAAATGCTATTAGTCAAGAATGCTGTAGGGAACCCCCCACCGATCACGTGGCTTGGGGGTCTCCCTTTTGCCTTGGGAAAATTTTCACTCCTCCACACTTTCACTCTCTCTCTCTCTGAAGGATAACAAGTGATGGTTTTTGGAAATTTTTATCATAATTTTATTTATTTTGCATTAAATACTCAAAATTATTGATTTGTCTCTTAAATTATCTAAAAATATTCACATTCATCACATGTCTCGCTAAACTCAACATTAGAGAAAAAAGTGACTAACACAGCTCATTCAAACTCCTTTCGATCATGTTTTTTAAATTTTATTCTCGAAAAACTACTAAAAATTTACCATTGACTTAGAAAATTATTTCGGAATTAACCATGAGCTTGAAAGTTATTGGTAAAAGGTTGTTGAATTACGGTAAGTTATTTTTAATTTATATTTTGTCCTTTTTTCGTTGATTCATAAAACAAAGTTAAAAATATCTTAAATCATTCAAAAATATTAACATTCATCACATGTTTCAATGCGTCTAACTTTTGATTAAAAAAAGTGTCTTATCCGCTCATTCGAATCCCTTTTAATTGTACTTTCTGAATTTTATTATTGAAAAAATACTAAAAATTTACCATTAACTTAAAAAGTTAATTCGACCGCGATCTCAGAATATTTTGATAAAGGTTGTTGATAATTTAAGATATTTTTAGATGATTTGAGATATTTTTGACCTTCTTGTATAAATCAACAAAAGAAAGAAAAATAATAACAAAATATAAATCAATAAATACTTTACAATAATTTAACAACTCTCTATCAATATATTTTGAGCTCGCGGCTAATTTCAAAATAATTTTTTAAGTTAATGGTAAATTTTATTACTTTTTCAAGAATAAAATTTAGAAAGCATGAGCGTAAAAGATTTGAACGAACTGTGTAGGCACCTTTTTTTCTCAAAAGTTAGACGCATTAGGGTATGCGATGAATGTGAATTTTTTTGAATGATTTAAAATATTTTTAACTTTATTTTATAAATAAAAAAATAAAAAAAATTATCGTGTGCAATTTGCCCCTAAAATGGTAGTGTCCCCACCTTGCCACCGCAAAATTTTCTTTCTGTTGGTTATTGATTTGTCTGGACAAAAGATTTTTAAAAACAAAAAAATTATGTTCAAAATTTTTACAAAATTGAAAAAGACAAAAATAGGGTTTATTTGTTCTTATTTTTTATTTTTAGTAATTTTTTAACTTTTGAACATAATTTTTATATTTTTCATCAAGATAAACTAAATAAATTAAAAAAACCGATGAACAATTACAATATACAATTTTTCTAAATAAAAATAAAAATAAAAATTTTATTTTATTTAATTAGGTTAAGCCATGGTGTATTTGGTAAAAAATAATACTTTATTTGTAATTGTAGGGAGAGAGAAGAGAAGAGAACAGAAGAGAGAGAGAGAGATGGAGAGAGAGAAATAGAGTCGAAAAGGGCAGGGCCCCACCTGCCACCTGGATCAGTAGGTGGTTCTGTGGGGCAATCGTGACAAATAGCAAAATTGCATAAACAATACTCCCCCTCAAGATGGACTGTGTAAAGTCTTAACGGCCATTTTGGATAAGAGTGGGACAAGAACAGAAGAGGGCAAGGGCTTCGTCAACAGATCAGCAAGTTGATTGTGAGTGTGAACAGGCATGAGATAAATAACACCAGCAGTAACTTTGTTGCGAATAAAAGTGGCAATCGAGTTCAATGTGTTTAGTGCGTTCATGAAAAATCGGATTAGAGACAATATGAATGGCAGCCTGATTATCACAAAAAAGCAGAGAGGGAGAAGAAGCATCAACTCGAAAATCACACAACAGTTGTTGGAGCCAAGTAAGTTCACTAGCAGTAGAGGCCATGGCACGATATTCTGCTTCAGCCGAAGAGCGAGATATAGTATTTTGGCGTTTGGACTTCCAAGAAATTAAAGAACTACCAAGAAATACACAAAAACTAGTAACAGATCGTCGTGTGTCCAAACAAGCACCCCAATCCGAATCAGAAAAGGCTTAAACTCAGCTCAAAGCCTTTTCTTCAAGACCACTCCTTTGCTTCTACCTCACATTCCTATAGATTCCTCAAGACCATTATCTGTAAATACCAATGCCAACCTCACTCTTTTGCTTCCCAATGAAGTTTCTTCTTCTTCTGTGTCAACACCTCAGGTTCAATCAGAAAACCTGGAGTCTGTTGTTCCACAGTTCACTAATCAACATTTAATGATTACTTGAGGTAAACGTGGCAATACTAAACCAAGAGTTCCAATGTCCTTTTTAGCGGAGCCGTCGCTTATACCAGAAGAACCTAAATCCTTTTCTGAAGCATCCAAACATGCTGTATGGCAAACTGCTATTGGTCGAACCGGCAAGAGTGTGCGTCGTTAGGGCGCCGGCCCGAGTCAGTGGTTTAATTTCTTAAAACAGGACTTTCCTCAAAATATGTAAAAACGAGTATAATGGATAGTCCGGAGTATCGATCCACAGGGAAAAGAACGTTGGATTCAAAGATTTCGCAAATTGGTTTTTTCGATGTTTCGGACGTCAACCTCAAATTTGTTTGGTGATTTGGTTAACAATTATACTACTAAATGAGGGGAAAACTATATTAAGGAGTGAGGTTAAGTCCTAAAGTTTGGTCTATTCAATTCTTCCGTCGGTCCATCTCTTCTCCTTATAACTCAATCTAGCCCCCGGTCTCGGGTTTTAGATCGGAAAATACTTCGATGAAAATCAGGATTTTAATTCATAAAATGGTTTTGACGGATCTTTCAAGTTCAAGAAAATGGGATTAAAAGATGAAGGACATCGATCCAAGTATTAGATATACCAACTCTAAGAATGGCTATAACTAAGTAAGGACTTAACTCTTCATTTTTGTTTCAATAGCAAGAACTTAGAAAGATCCATCAATGGACATTAATACATATGGAGAAGATATAGACCAACATGGTTTTGAACTAAACCTCACATTTAGACTTAACCCTCGCTAATTTAGCTACTCATATTTACCATGAACATGATAGAAGTAAGAGAAAACATGATAAAACAAACTTATCTAAGGACAATAAGAAGGATCTAATCAAAACTATACTAGAAAACTCTAAGAGAATCAGATTTTAAGGTGAGAAAAGCAATATTAATGGAAATATAAAAGTAAAACTTACCAATACTTAAGTGCTTCCAAGAGAATACAAGGATTCACAAAGAGAATAACACTAAAGGATTAACAACTTACTCAAAACTTGAAGAACAAAATATCTAAGGCAAAAAGAGGCAAGAAGCTCTCAAAAACTGATATATTCTGTGTATAATAATCTGTGTTGTAATGTTATGAGAGAGTTTGCCAAGGAAACAACAACCTACAAAATATCCTAATTAATCTAGGTGAAATACAACTCTACCCTCCATAATGGCATAATAAGAAGCTTCTTATTCCATTCTCTAGGTTAAAAGTTCCCTTGTCCCCTGATTTGGCACAGAAATTGATGTAAAGTGGTCCCACAAGAATCTCGAATTTGGGTCTCTACCGATAGGAGTGAATCTCTACCGGTAGAGAGACCTTCTGTCTTTTCTGGTTTTCTTCTCTCTACCGATAGAACTGACCCTCTACCGGTAGAGAAGCCTTCTAACTTTTTCTGGTTCTCTTCTCTCTACCGATAGAACTGACCCTCTACCGGTAGAGAAGCCTTCTGACTTTTTCTGGTTCCACTTCTACCGATAGAGACTGATCCTCTACCGGTAGAATCTCTTTGAGTGGCCTTGATTTCTCCTTCTCTACCGATAGGACTTGATTCTCTATCGGTAGAGAAACCTTCTGAGTTAATTTTCTCGGCCTCTTCGCTTTCCACTCCAACTTCACTTCCGTCATTCCCAGGCCTTTTCTTGGCTCTCAAACAAAGCCGTAATTGGTCCGAGCCTTTGGTTCATACTTGGGCTTTACAACACTCTTTTAGCGCTTGGAAACCTGCAAAGAGTACAAAGACAACTACGCGTGCAACATTAACTAGATAAATACATTTGCCTACGCAATATTGCCAAATTGAGTATATTGAGCCACGTTATTATACAATATAGTGCGCTCATCACACCCCCCGACTTGAAGGTTGCTAGTCCCTAGCAACGTATCACACTAAAAATAACAGAAAATAGAGAGTTCTCATGAAAACGCGATTCCACCCTATGCTTGATTCAAAATTTCATTCATGGATAAAGTATACACTTCAAACCAATGAGTCGCCATCCATTCATATGCAACTCCATGAACCATAGCGAGCACGTGAGCATGGCCTATAGTTAAGCTCTATTGGCCAAAGCGAGCCTTGATTCCAATTCTCACAGGTTGCCCTCACAATAACGCTTTCGCTCTATAACATGAAATTGCATCCCCACCCTTGAACATGTAAACTGGAGGTATGGCTGTGCAATGGGTAATTGCGCGCAACCATGAAGGAAGTACAAAGTGGGTAATCAAGAAATTTTGTGTTTGCAGTATGGAAATATCAAATTCTTACCCATGCAACTTTGCTATCATGCATCAAAGTAGAATTTCAAACATAACAAGGATCTATTAGGACTTAGAAATGCAATATCCGTGGGTTCATTAATTAAGATGGATCATATACAAAATTGGTGCCGACTAATCCGTGGTTAGGTCAACTACCCAAAGCCGGCACACTAACAACCCAACATGCACAAAGTGCACAATACAACGATAACCAAGACACAAAGACTCAATTGACTTGACTCGACCCTACTCTCTAATTGTTCATTTCCTAATTGTCTTCCCCCAGAACTTCCTCCTTAGAGTCACCACTAATATCTTCCTCTGTCTCACTCTCTTCCTCCTCCTGCTCACCCTCAGAAACATATGGGCGTCCAGTCTGAGATGCCACATGGTCCATTGCATACTCTTGCCTCCGCAAAATCTGCTTCTGCGTTTTGAGGATCTCCTTCTGTGTCATTTTTATTTCTGACTGACGACAGAAGATCTTTTTCATCAGTTTCTACATTTTGCCCTTGAATGAGCTTTCATCAGATTTCCCCACAGGAGGGGCAGCGGTTGATGCAGCGGTCCTTGCGGAAGTTTGTCCTCTTGTTCGCAGGGATGGTGGACGCTTATATTCAGTAGGAGCCTTCGAGTGAGCATTGCTTTTGCTCGCGGTTATGCCCGAAATTGGGCCCAATCCCCTTAGTCATTACATCACTTGTGGATTCAGGAACTCCGGCTCGGATACAAAGTTGGGTTATCAGTGCCGGATAGGGAAAGTTTTCCCGAAGCATTGTTCCTGTGCGGTACTCCACCAATTGTTTAAACATGAACCGCCCTACATCCATAATTGCTTGTCGTCAACCGATGTCAATTAAGATGTATCCCAAGCGTAGGATTAGGTTTCGGTTGTAGCATAATAAATCCGGAAGTCCGGAGTCGAATCCACAGGGAAACGAGTGATTTGAAAGTTTATCGGAAGGGAGAGAGATGGGTTTTGAAATTTTAGTTTGTGGTGAAAATACTGTGGTGAACTTAAGAACGATTTATCAAAGGTTTAACAAACAGGATCCAATTCTCAAGATCCACGTTGACCGTGACTCGGAATAATCCAATCCTCAAAAATATAACTCAACTCCAGTTCTATAACATCGAACCTTCGTCGGATAATCAGGAATATAATTTATTTGTGGAGACTTAAGAAATATTGGTATCAATTCAATAATCAAGTAAGAATTTAGGGTTTCGAATTAAAACCTTGTATAGATCCAAGAATTGTGTGTGCCAAAAGCTTGTCTACACACAAGCAAAAACCTTTTACAAAAACTTTTAATTGATTTCAGAATATAACTTGATTATTCAAACGATACCGGAAATTGAATACCATAGACGAGGATTGAATTACCTTAAGCCATAGTTTCAACGTTTCACCGTCGAATTGGATCCTTGAAGGATTAGTTCCTCATGGATATGAGGGAATCCATGAGAAATTAATAACAGGAAAAAGAAAAGATAGAACAATCAATGAATAATAATTGAAACAAGAACTTGAAGAACTTTTATTTAACTATGCTCAAAACTGGAAATTCGATTTCAAACTGAATGAAAAACGGCTAAGGAAAAACTAGAGTAAAAACTAATGAAAAGCTTGATCGAAACTAGAATAAAACTTAATGGAAAGCTTCCTCCCCTTTCCCTAGGGTTCCTTATCCTTTTATAGAGATCAAAAGATTCTCTAATCTCATTTAGGAATCCCTAAAGATAAGGCTAAAAATCAGAATTGAATATCTTTTCAAATCAAAAATAGAATCTCCTCAATCCCGCCTGTTAGTTAGGATCTGATTTGTGCGCTTCTGGGCTTCATTTTACCGGTAGTTCGTCAATTGGGCCAGTGCCTCGTATTACCGGTAGATGTGTCCTTACTACCGGTAGTTCGGGGCACTGACTTTTCTGGTCTTTCTTCAATTTGGCCAGTGCCTCGTATTACCGGTAGATGTGTCCTTACTACCGGTAGTTCGGGGCACTGACTTTTCTGGTCTTTCTTCAATTTGGCCAGTGCCTCGTATTACCGGTAGATGTGTCCTTACTACCGGTAGTTCGGGGCACTGACTTTTCTTCATGTGGATCTTTGCCTTCTACTACCAGTAGTTTGGGCATCCATTACCGGTAGTTTGAGGTTCTGACTTCTTCTTCACTTAAGCAAAGCACCCTATTACCGGTAGTCTGGGACTTATTACCGGTAATTTGGGGCACTGTCTTTGAAAGTCTGATGTTGTTTCCCTCCACTTCATGCCCTGATTCTTGGTTCTTGATCACATCTTTGGGCTCGTAAAAACACTACACAATGCTCATTTTCACACTAACCATTCGAATGTGCGTTAGATAGTCAAAGTATATCAATATCCATTCGATAAACAATAAACACATGCAAGTCGCGGGGTTTTGACATAGAATACATGCACTTTTGAGTGCCAAACACACCCCCCAACTTAGGCATTGCTAGTCCCTAGCAATAATTCCCGAAAAATAATTTTGATATCAACATCTCTTTATTATCGTGGTTCTTATATCCATGTACAAGCAATCACTAATGCCCAAAGATCAACAAACTCATGTGCATCCATGTTCCGACACTTGCAAAGACCAATCAAACAAATATAAACAATGGTGCAAAAAGTCGTTTTTGAACAATTAAGCTTTGATTTCAAATCTCTCTGGTGGTTCACTCACAAAAAATTTGATTCACTAAATATTTCAAGGTGTAGGACCCATGCTGTAAGGAATAGAAACAAACCACTGCCTACTTTGAATAAAGAAGCACAAACAACGAGTGTAGGTAGGATGTGGAATTAGAATTTAGATGCATGCAATCAAGACCATACGAACTCACAAAATCCTGTTATAACTTATGGGAATCATACGGGACTTTTAAGGGCTTTTATCATTCATATGGTTCTTTCTGGATTTTAGCAAAAAGTGTTAGAACGGTGGTAATACAATTGGCTCGGAATCTACCCAGCCACCGTCCATACATCTATCGGTAACAAGAGGATTACTAACATGACTCTAAACATTTAGACTCCGAATTAAATTGATTAGATCTAATCATCTCCAACGTCAGGGTCTTTATTCGGATCATACTCTGCATCCTCCTCCTCATCATCCTCTCCAATTCTCTTCCTTTTTCTTGTTTCCTCTGTTGGTGGTGGTGAATCCGCTTCAATTTCCTCTGTTTCACTCTCATCATTATCCCCCTTATCCTGATGAGTGTCAGTTCTGTCCTGATCGGGTGGTGGAGTAGATGCATTGATGCCATCTGGGGCAACAGATGAGGATGCTTCTGCTGTGGTTGGTGGGTTCTGGGCAGTGGGTACAGGTGGTCTCGCCACCATTCTCACTGGAATGGTTTGAAAAAATGCTGGTCCAGCAATAGTGGCGGATTCAACTCGATCCCCCTGTGGAGAAACAACAGTGCGCACCTGAATCACAGGTGCTGGGATTGGTGGTAATATCTGGGTTCCTGCCCACTGTCTCAAACTGTGTACCGCTGCTCCCAACCATTCAGTCTTACTCTTTTCATGGAGTAATTTTCCATTTGTTGCTCTCATCGCTTTTGCTGCTTCTCTTTGTTCTCTCTCCACCTCAGTCAACCTTTTTCCAAATTCCACTTGATTTTTCTCCACACTCTCCAACTTTTCCTTTATCTGTTCTTGGTTTTCAATCATTGTCCGGAGTAAAGACAAAACCTCGTTATTCGCTCCGGGGGAAGGTATATCTGTAGAAGGTGGAGTCTGGGGTTCTGCCTGACTTGAGCTTGGTTCGCCCGTGGTGGGATTTGGTACCCTATCAACAGTAGGAGTGGCTGGTTCAGGGTCAATGGGGGCAGTAGTAGGTCTAGACTGGGGTGTTGGGTCAGTAGACTTCCGGCGGTTTGCTCCAGATTTATTCAAGGTTTTGTTGGATAATGGGCCGTTCTTTGGTTTGATCCATTTATCTTTCCCGCCAATTTTCAGTCCATCCTCTATGCAAAAGTGTGAAATCATGGATACAAAAGGTAGGCCACTATTCAATCTCGAATCATTTTTGAAATTGGATAAAACCTCAAAGATAATACCCGGTATGTCTACTTTCTTTCCAGCCATGATTTCATAGACCAACTGCACCTCAGCTTGTGATGGTATTTTTTCTGACCCTTTTGGTCTGACATTGGCATGTACCAGCTTGTTCACAAAACCATGTTCAGCAGTCAACATTCCTTGGGCAAAACTTTTCTTAATTTCATATTCCTTGAGCCCTTCAGCATCACATACCTCCTTGGCCAACTCCATCCCTTCCAAACTTTGGTATCCCTCCTTGGGAAATTGAACTTCAGTTGGTAAAAGGTAAGGGCATCCAAGGTATTCAGCTATGTTCTCAGGGTATACCATGATTTGACTCCCCTTCACCCTTCCTACTACTACCCGTTGGTTGGGTAGTCTGTGTATTGAGGTATAAAATTCGTGAACCCAAGATAACACGTATCCGGGTACCTCCTCAAACCACTTAGTTATGCCCAAATCTCGTACTATTGCCGTGATTATCTGTAGTTTCGCCCCGGGGTTTGAATCGTCTATTTGCCTCTCACAAGATATTGGTCTGCTCTCTATATTCTCCTTCCAACTAAAACCTGTCTTGAGCTTTTTGGAGCGAGACTTACGCCCCAAGTTTAGTAATGGGTTTTGACGTGGGAATTGTGGCACAAAGGATGCCAGCATTGGGGTTCTACCAATGGTTGCGGTGGGAGGATTTTGTGCAGGTGGTGGTGTTGGGTTTTGTACTGGTGGTGGTGTTGTGGCTGATGGTTTAGGGTTTGAAGGTTTTCCATGGGTATGTTGATCCCTTTTTGCTATTTGTTTCTTCCTCATTTTTGGTTCTTGGATTAGTATTTCCAATTCAATCCCTAGAAAATCAATCCTCCAATCCCAACCCTATTTCTCCCCAGCCAACTTCAATCAACACAACTCAACAATAATACGTAATGCAATAACAGTGCACAACCCCAGAAATTCCAAAAATGCAGAAAATCCCTTACGCCAAGGGTTTAACCAAACTCGAAAGGGGAGTGGAGGTTACCTGGGTTGTTCAACAAAGCAGGAGATACAGAGAGAGAGATCGAGATCGCGGAACCCAAAAATCCAAATCGCGCACAGTGGACCTTTGATTTCCCTCTGAAATTCACTCGATTCCTTCGATTCGTGGTGTTTTGATGGTTCGGGTTGGGTGAGTTTCTGGTTTAGATCGTGCCTTCACAAGGATTTGGGATGGTTTAGGGCTTAGGGTTTGAACTGGTTCAAATCGCCTCAGAGAGAGAGAGAGAGAGTCGTACGGATGAGTTTGTAAACAATGAAGAATAAGGGTTAAATAGTGGCACGGACTACTGGTAATAAGCCCCGTACTACCGGTAATTTGAGGCACTGTTTTTTTTTTTTTTAAAGTTTGGACTACCGGTAATTCGGGGCAAGTGAAGCAGATACTACCGGTAATTTGGGGCACGGACTTTTCATTCAGTTCTCAGGTCCTTCAACTACCGGTAATTTGGGGCGAGTACATCTGGTACTACCGGTAATTTGGGGTACTGATTTTTCTGTTCTGATTCCCCAAATAACGAACCAACGAGCATTCTCAACTCCTTCCCTTGACCCAAAAATAGATGAACCCCATCCCACATGACTTCGAACATCGGTTTCCTAAGGTTGTGATAAAAAGGGGAAACTAACAGGCTCAAATTGCGGTTCAAATTGTTGACAATTCGTGTGGTGGGTTTATAAATGAAATGACTGCCTCGAATCATCTTCCCATTGGTCATAACGTTCAAAGTAAGCACAGATACAGAATGTCATACAAGCATAAAACGGCCCAACAATGGAAGAAAGGTTCAAATGGAAAATAACGTGGCTAAAATCTCCACTTGGCGTTCGTAGTGTACTCTTGCATAAGTGTTTACGAATGCTTGACGAGTGATGATGCATGTGCCGGAACACAAATGTGATATTAAGCATTGTTTAATCCATAAGCATAAGCAATGTGTACACATAAAAAAAAAAAAAAATTATAAGTATAGGCTGTGTGCATGCCTCACCCCCCAACTTGACATGAGCATTGTCCCCAATGCGTAAAGCAAAGGAAAAACAAGGAATAAATAAGAGGGTAAGAAACAAAACCTTTCCATAGTATGCTTCCAGCGTCTTCCATTATTGCATACCTGTCTTAACAGAAGTAAAACATGTGAACAAAGTAATCAATCCACCACTTTCTTCACGCGAAAGGCACGAGTACTACTTTTCTTCCTTGTCGAAGACTGTGTTTCCCTATTGTTGGAAGGACAGTATGCGTGGGGTTCAACAATATCTTGAGAAGTAGCGCCATCATCTAATAGGCTACCACTCCCTTTGGAGGGGGGCCCCCCAAATTCCGTACCCCTTCATTCCGCTTTGAAGCAATCTCCACGGAACTTGACACTAAAGCCGAAAGGGTTCAGACAGATTTCTCATTGTCCACGCGCCTGCCGTCAGACCCAACCTCAAGGTACTACATACATAGCTTGACAAGGTGGCTATACCAGACCGTCAGATGCCGTTCGAGCACGGCAAACACTGGAGGTATCACAAACTCCATGGATTTATAGTCTCCTAGACTTCGCAGAAAATCACACATCCTGATATACAGGATTAACTAACTCCTCCACAATCTCTTCACGGGGAAAATCTTCCAAAAAGGGTTTTAGACGTTGTCCATTAACTTTCATAAGATACCCATTGGAAGGGTCTTCAATCTCAATAGCCCCGTGAGTAAAGATTTTCTTAACAATGAACGGGCCAGCCCATCGAGATCGAAGTTTTCCGGGGAATAAATGAAGGCGGGCATTGTAAAGGAGAACCTTTTGGTTAGGTTTGAAGGTTTTTCGAGAAATATTTTTATCATGTAAAGCTTTTACCTTCTCCTTATAAATGCGGGAATTTTCATAAGCATCCCGCCTCAATTCCTCTAATTCGTTGAGATCTAATTTCCTCTTAGAACCAGCTGCTGGTAAATTGAAATTCATGTTCTTAAGAGCCCAATACGCCCGGTGCTCCATCTCGACTGGGAGATGACATGGTTTTCCATATACTAACCGATATGGAGACATGCCCAAAACGGTTTTGTACGCAGTGCGATAGGCCCACAAAGCATCAGTCAATCTCATGGACCAATCCTTGCGATTGGGGTTTACGGTTTTCTCCAGAATCTGTTTGATCTCGCGGTTAGCTAACTCGGCTTGGCCATTGGTTTGTGGGTGATATCCGGTAGAGACTTTATGCGTAATCCCATACTTGGCAAGTAAGACACCGAAGGGTCTATTGCAAAAATGTGTCCCTTGGTCACTAATGATTGCCCGAGGTAGCCCAAATCGCGACAGAATGTTCTCTTTGAGAAAGGAAAGGACAACACGATGATCATTCGTGCGTGTGGGAATCGCCTCAACCCATTTAGACACATAATCCACTGCTAACAGGATATAGAGATAACCAGCCGATGGAGGGAAAGGGCCCATGAAATCAATGCCCCAACAATCAAAGATTTCAATGACTAGGATTGGGTGAAGGGGCATCATATTCCGGCGGGTCACACTTCCCAATTTTTGGCATGGCTCACAAGCTAGGCAATATTGATGGGCATCCTTAAACAGTGAGGGCCAATAAAAGCCACATTGCAGAATCTTAGCGGCGGTCTTTTTGGAAGAAAAGTGACCTCCACAAGGTTCAGAATGACAGAAAGCTAGTACCCCACGGATCTCATTATCGGGTACACAACGCCGCATAATCTGGTCAGAACAATATTTAAATAAGTAGGGATCATCAAAATAGAATTTCTTCACCTCACTTAAAAATTTATATCGTTCTTGTTTACTCCATTTCTCCGGAATTTGTCCTGTCACAAGATAATTGATAATATCGGCATACCAAGGACAAATTTCTACCGCAAAAAGTCGTTCATCCGGGAACGAATCAGCAATAGGTGACTCACTCGGACGGTCATTTACTAGTAAGCGTGATAGGTGATCCGCTACTACATTCTCCACTCCTTTCTTATCTTTGATAGTAATGTCAAACTCTTGAAGGAGGAGGATCCACCGAATGAGTCGGGGCTTAGCATCTTGCTTGGTGAGCAAATACTTTAGTGCCGAATGGTCCGTAAAAATCACTATGGGGGATCCAATGAGATACGAGCGGAATTTATCAAGTGCAAAGACAACAGCTAGCAATTCTTTTTCTGTGGTGGTGTAGTTCATTTGAGCATCATTTAATGTTTTGCTAGCGTAGTATACCACACATGGTTCTTTCCCTCGTCTTTGGCCCAAAACAGCCCCTAAAGCGTAATCACTCGCATCACACATCAGCTCAAAAGGAAGGCTCCAATCCGGTGGCTGCATAATAGGTGGAGAAATCAGCATCTCCTTGAGAGAGGTAAAAGCCTTGTCACAAGCCATAGTCCACTCGAAAGGAGTGTCTTTTGCAAGTAAGTTGCAAAGAGGGCGAGAAATGGCACTAAACCCCTTAATAAACCGCCGGTAAAAACCGGCGTGGCCAAGGAAAGATCGGATGTCTTTGACGCTTTTGGGAATTGGTAGATTAGAGATTAAACCAATTTTTGCTTTGTCTACTTCAATTCCCTTCTCAGACACAATGTGACCTAGGACGATGCCATTAGTGACCATGAAGTGACATTTTTCCCAATTGAGGATCAGATTTTTCTCCTCACAGCGTTCCAAGACTAACTCAAGATTGTGAAGGCAGTGGTCAAATGAAGTACCATAAACCGAAAAGTCGTCCATAAATACTTCAACAATCTTATCTAGCATGTCACTGAATATTCCCATCATGCATCGCTGGAAGGTACCAGGAGCATTGCATAGTCCAAATGGCATTCGTCTATAGGCAAACGTACCAAAAGGACAAGTGAATGTGGTCTTTTCCTGATCTTCTAAAGCAATTTCAATCTGATTGTAGCCCGAGTAACCATCTAGAAAACAATAGAATGGGTGGCCGGCTACTCGTTCTAACACTTGGTCGATGAAGGGCAAGGGAAAGTGGTCCTTTCGGGTACAAGTGTTTAATTTACGGTAGTCGATGCATACTCGCCATCCGGTGATGGTTCGAGTGGGGATTAATTCATTATTCTCATTTGTGACTACCGTTAAACCAGATTTTTTAGGCACCACTTGCACTGGGCTGACCCACTGACTATCAGCAATGGGGTAAATGATCCCCACATCTAACAATTTTAACACTTCAGCCCGCACAACCTCTTTCATGTTAGGATTCAGACGACGCTGAGGTTGGCGGGTCGGTTTGACATTTTCCTCAAGATATATGCGATGAGTGCAAATTGAGGGGTCAATACCTTTTAAGTCAGCAATGGTCCACCCGATGGCTTTCTTATGGGCTTGCAAAACTTTCAACAGGGCAGCCTCTTGTTCCTCATGGAGGGTAGAGGAGATGACAACAGGAAAAGTCTCATCCTTTCCTAAGTAGGCATATTTTAATGAGGACGGCAAGGGCTTCAGCTCGAGTTTTGGTGACCTCACCTCTGAAGGAAAAATAGGGTTCTCTGACAATGGAAGTTTCTCAAACCTTGGTGTCCAACCCTGCGTATTAAGAACTTCAGCATGATCCAACAGATAAACAAATTCTATTTCCTCGGGTGAGGGGGTGTGCCCCTCAACTCCTGCATTTAACAAACAAGACTCTAAAGGGTCCGACCGACTAATACATCCGGTGAAACCGGAAGTTTCAATGTGATTAACTTCGAACACCTCATCATCATCTCCTGGTTGCCTACAAACATTAAAGACATTCAACTCTACCTTCATATTGCCAAAAGTTAATTGCATGATACCCGACCTACAGTTAATCAGAGCATTGGCTGTAGCAAGGAACGGGCGACCTAAGATGACGGGAATTTGTGCAGCAGGATTTGCAACCGGTTGTGTGTCAAGTACAACAAAATCTACTGGGAAGTAAAATTTGTCGATTTGCACAAGGACATCCTCTACTATTCCTCTTGGCCTTTTCTCACTCCTATCAGCAAATTGGAGAGTTATAGAAGTTGGTTTCAGATCAGCTAGGCCAAGGGATTGGTACACATGATAAGGAAGCAAGTTTACACTTGCCCCAAGATCAAGTAAGGCTCTCTCAAGTTTGTTTTCCCCCACAGTAATGGAAATCGTAGGACAACCAGGGTCCTTATATTTAGGGGGGGCATGGGCTTGTAAAATGGAGCTTACCTGCTCGGTAAGGAAAGCTCTCTTTTGGACATTCAGCTTCCTTTTCACAGTGCACAAATCCTTAAGGAATTTGGCATAAGCGGGGACTTGTCGAATAGCATCCAACAATGGTATATTGACCTTCACCTGTTTAAAAAGTTCAAAAATTTCAGATTGATGATTGATTTTGGGTGTAGGTCTCAACCGTTGTGGATATGGGGCAGGGATTGGGCAGGTGCCACTCTCAACAGTTTTATTCTCTTCGCTATCCGCTTTTTCTTTTTCATTCCTCTCATTTTTTTCAGGAACACTCTCTTCTTCAGCGATGTTGGAAGACATAGGGCCAGGTGCCTTTGTAGGAGGAAAAACAACGCCATTATCCACTGTTTTGCCACTCCGAAGTGTAGTAATCGAATTAACATCCTCAGATGATGTATTTCCGGAGTGGGTACTCTCAACAGAATTTTGCCCTTTAGGATTAGCATGAGGTTGGGCAGGAAATCTCCCTTTCTCTTGTTGAAGAGTACTCAAAGTGGAGTTAATTTTAGTCAATTGAGTTCTAATGTCCCCTATAGCATGTGCGGTTTGTGCATTGGTCGTGTTTTGACTTTGGACAAATTGGTTTTGACTTTGGACAAATTGGGTTTGACTTTGGACAAATTGCTGCATTGATTCCTCAAAGCTCCGCTTATGGGGTGGTTGGTAGGAATGAGGAGCATTAGAACTCTGGCCTTGTTGGCCATAACTCTGATTGTGCTGGTTATAAGAGGTTTGTCCCGGAGGATGAAATCCTTGGGGAGGGCCTTGGTTTGTTGTGTTCTCATTCCGCCAGCCAAAATTAGGGTGGTTGCGCCACCCTGGATTGTAAGTATCCGAGAATGGGGAATTGAATGGCCTTTTCTGCTGTTGCGGTGGCATGATCGCATTCACACTCACTTGTTCATTCAAAATTTCCCTAAAGGCCGGAATGGTGGGACACTCGTTAGTACTATGGTCTTGGGTGTCGCAAATGGTACACACCTCCTCTTTCTTAGGTGTAATGGCTACCTCATTGACTTTCTGTAGTTCCAGACTCTCAAGTTTTCGTGTGAGCTGAGCAACTTTAGCTTGTAAGTCGTCATTTGCGCTCAAAGTGTATTTCCCTCCCCCCAATGGTACTTGGGCACCCGCCTTCCGAGATCTATCATTAGGATCGGAATTGTCCCAAGATTGAGCAATTTCAGCCACTTTCTCAAGATATTCTAAAGCTTCGTTAGGGTCTTTATTCAGGAACTCCCCGCTGCACATCATTTCAATGAATTGGCGAGAAGCTGGGGTAATTCCTTCATAAAAGAAACTAGCAAGCTGCCACGAAGTAAACCCATGATGTGGGATCAGTTGTAACAAATCTTTAAAACGTTCCCAGCATCCATAAAATGTTTCGCCGGGTTTTTCGTAAAAATTTTGGATTTGTTTCTTGAGGGCCATGGTCTGATGAGTGGGAAAAAACTTCTTTAAAAACTCACGTTGCATATCAGCCCACGTATGGATGGACTGTGGACGCAATGAATTTAACCAAGTCTTAGCTTTATCTTTTAACGAGAAGGGAAACAATTTCAGATATGCAATGTCTTGCCGCTGATTTCGTTCTATCATAGTCCTCACAACTTCCTCGAAGTCCTGAACATGTAAATATGCATTTTCATTGTGTATTCCGTGGAAGTGAGGAAGATGCTGTAAAAGGTTGGGTCGAACTACAAAGTCACGGGCCCCTATGGGCAAGCGTATGCAAGATGCTGCAGATGTGCGGGTAGGATTCAGGAAATCGCGCATGGTGCGACCTGGATATGCCTCGTGTTGGACATTAACATCCTCTAAGCCAGTATCTAGATCCTCCAAATTAGGATAATTGGTTTGGAGTGGAGGAATCTGCCCAGGCATTTGAGGGAACTCATGTTGGTCAAGCGGAGGGTTGTTCTGATTGTGGTTGTGCTGAGGTGAAATGGGTGGTGGTAACAGGCCATTTGGATCCATAGCGAGATTATCCTCTTGGCGCACTAGTCGATTTTGTTCGTTACGTACCCACATACACTAATGTTCAGCACAAAATAAAAAGAAACTAGGTTAGGACGTACCTTAACTTTCCAACCACTGATTGGGCAGAACCTGGTACTACCGGTAGTAATACTGGGATTACCGGTAATGAGTGCACCTCCTTCCGCTGGATCTGACTTTGCTCGTTTTTTTTTTTTTTTTTTTTTTTTTTATATCAGAGAACTGATAAGCTTTTAAATCAACTCGGGTCCCCGGCAGCGGCGCCAAAAATGCTTGTCGTCAACCGATGTCAGTTAAGATGTATCCCAAGCGTAGGATTAGGTTTCGGTTGTAGCATAATAAATCCGGAAGTCCGGAGTCGAATCCACAGGGAAACGAGTGATTTGAAAGTTTATCGGAAGGGAGAGAGATGGGTTTTGAAATTTTAGTTTGTGGTGAAAATACTGTGGTGAACTTAAGAACGATTTATCAAAGGTTTAACAAACAGGATCCAATTCTCAAGATCCACGTTGACCGTGACTCGGAATAATCCAATCCTCAAAAATATAACTCAACTCCAGTTCTATAACATCGAACCTTCGTCGGATAATCAGGAATATAATTTATTTGTGGAGACTTAAGAAATATTGGTATCAATTCAATAATCAAGTAAGAATTTAGGGTTTCGAATTAAAACCTTGTATAGATCCAAGAATTGTGTGTGCCAAAAGCTTGTCTACACACAAGCAAAAACCTTTTACAAAAACTTTTAATTGATTTCAGAATATAACTTGATTATTCAAACGATACCGGAAATTGAATACCATAGACGAGGATTGAATTACCTTAAGCCATAGTTTCAACGTTTCACCGTCGAATTGGATCCTTGAAGGATTAGTTCCTCATGGATATGAGGGAATCCATGAGAAATTAATAACAGGAAAAAGAAAAGATAGAACAATCAATGAATAATAATTGAAACAAGAACTTGAAGAACTTTTATTTAACTATGCTCAAAACTGGAAATTCGATTTCAAACTGAATGAAAAACGGCTAAGGAAAAACTAGAGTAAAAACTAATGAAAAGCTTGATCAAAACTAGAATAAAACTTAATGGAAAGCTTCCTCCCCTTTCCCTAGGGTTCCTTATCCTTTTATAGAGATCAAAAGATTCTCTAATCTCATTTAGGAATCCCTAAAGATAAGGCTAAAAATCAGAACTGAATATCTTTTCAAATCAAAAATAGAATCTCCTCAATCCCGCCTGTTAGTTAGGATCTGATTTGTGCGCTTCTGGGCTTCATTTTACCGGTAGTTCGTCAATTGGGCCAGTGCCTCGTATTACCGGTAGATGTGTCCTTACTACCGGTAGTTCGGGGCACTGACTTTTCTGGTCTTTCTTCAATTTGGCCAGTGCCTCGTATTACCGGTAGATGTGTCCTTACTACCGGTAGTTCGGGGCACTGACTTTTCTTCATGTGGATCTTTGCCTTCTACTACCAGTAGTTTGGGCATCCATTACCGGTAGTTTGAGGTTCTGACTTCTTCTTCACTTAAGCAAAGCACCCTATTACCGGTAGTCTGGGACTTATTACCGGTAATTTGGGGCACTGTCTTTGAAAGTCTGATGTTGTTTCCCTCCACTTCATGCCCTGATTCTTGGTTCTTGATCACATCTTTGGGCTCGTAAAAACACTACACAATGCTCATTTTCACACTAACCATTCGAATGTGCGTTAGATAGTCAAAGTATATCAATATCCATTCGATAAACAATAAACACATGCAAGTCGCGGGGTTTTGACATAGAATACATGCACTTTTGAGTGCCAAACAATAATATCATCATGCAGAAAAGCATAAACCAGTTGGACTTCTTTTCGTCCCAAAAGTTTCTCAACCCCTCGGGGGTAGAGATTGAAATGCAGAGTCTTATTCATCAGACGGTACTCTTCCTTAAGGCTTCCCACGGGGAATAGCCCTGCAAACTCCTTCGGGTGTACAAACATCTCATCCGCGTAGAACCGCGGGTCGTACACATCTTCCTCTTCATTTTTCGGGACGGTACACATGGTTTCATCATATGCAAGACAACCCAAATACAACGTGATAATCATTGGACTAACAAGTACTTGTATACCTCTCACCGTTGACGTTATGTAATCCCTGCCTTCTGGTATGATCAGATTTTCAAAGAATTCTTGCACCATTGATCGTATATATCCTTCAGCCGGATCAAACCATATCTTTAGACCCCTATCCCGAATGCACAACACCACTTCAGTTTCCCCAATGTGCTGCCTATCCACCATTCGTTCGCATGTAGCCTTTCTACCCGCCATGGACAACTCCCATTTTCCCTTGGCCTTCTTCGAACCCTTTGTTTTCTTCTTCTTACTGGTTGATTCGGAGGCCTTCCTTTTTCCTCTTCGTACCTCCTCCCTACGCGTGGTGACTTCCTCTTCTTGCCTCGAAACATCTTCTCCTTCTCTCACGTTCGGAATCTTTTGTCTAGCCATGGAAGAAGGTGGAGGAACAAGGATTTTCTGCAAATTTCGAGTGAGGAGGATGAACAGTGCTTCGAAAATGGGGTATCGGCAGTGAGGAAGTGAGGAGTGGGGTGGGTATCGGTAGATATAGGTTGGAATCGGAAGGGTTGTGACTTTTGGGATGTATCGGTAGTGGGAAGGTGAAAAATCGTGATTTATGGGGAGAGAGAGTGAAAATCGGTGGGGTAGTGAAAGGTTGGATCGTTTGATTTTTTCCCGATCTGGGGTTTTATTTTCGAATTTTCCCATCTCTACCGATAGAGACAATTCCTCTACCGATAGAGAAGTCTACTGACTTTTCCCGAACAACTGCTCTACCGATAGGCACTTTCCTCTACCAATAGAGAATGCTACTGACTTTTTCCCAAACAACTTCTCTACCGATAGGCACTTTCCTCTACCGATAGAGAATGCTACTGATTTTTTCCCAAACAACTTCTCTACCGATAGAGACAATTCCTCTACCGATAGAGAAGGCAACTGACTTTTTCCCAAACAACTTCTCTACCGATAGGCATTATCCTTTACCGGTAGAGAATGCTACTGGCCCGAATTCTGTCTTTTGCCCAATTTCTTCAAATTTTTTCTTCTTTTCTTCTCAAAACCCTTCAAAACATCCCCAAACCACTCCTTGACATCCGGCTTCCTAAGTTTTTCTCAAAGATTGGTTGACTCAGACTTGGTTCAAGATTGGAATTACGGGACTCATATGTGGTTTATTCAAGCAATGATGGCCCAATTTTCTTTCCTTGATACGCGATGAATTCCACATTGATGCATGCGAGATTCGAAGCATGAATTGAGCATGACATGGATTAATATAAGAGTGATAGAGTGTATGGGATGCTTTGCAATTTAAATCTCCACTCTAAATGGTCAATTCACTCAATTTACTAACCTTACTCAAGATATTCCAAATGGTTCATGGTTATGCGAGTGAATGGAACAAAATTATCAAGCATAAGCTACAACTCGACTTTCATGAGAAATGGAACAAAATTTGAAAAAAAAAAAATGGGACTAAAATGACTCGATTAACGCTAAAATTGGACTAACCCCTCCCCCCAACTTGAAAATTGCATTGTACTCAATGCAAGAAGACAACGCACCATTAAGCATAAAAGAGGGACGATCATACCTGCGAGGTGGAATGTCAACCACCATATACCTCGACCAAGTTTGAGGATTTCTCGTCACGTGCACTGTTTGTCATTGGAAGGGCTTCCAAGGTGTACTCTTTCAGCTCCAACTTGTGGACCATAGCTAGTCACATAGGATCATCGCTGGAGCTTTGTTGGACTAACAACCGTAGCACATAGCTACACCCATGACTTTGGGCTCTTGAATGCCGCAATCACCCCATACTTAGACCCAAACTACCAAGGCTGATGTGGTAGCGTGTACACCTTGCGAAGACTGAACCACCAACTACCTACTAAGAGCAAACATGACTTCATGGGACACAAATTCATTAGCGGGTTAGTCCAAAAATGACAATAATGAAAGTAAGCAATAAATCCACCAACTTCTTCACGCGAAGGACACGAGTACTACTTTTCTTCCTTGTCGAAGGCTGTGTTTCCCTATTGTTGGAAGGACAGTATGCGTGGGGTTCAACAATATCTTGAGAAGTAGCGCCATCATCTAATAGGCTACCACTCCCTTTGGAGGGGGCCCCCCCAAATTTCTTGCCCCTTCATTCCACTTTGAAGCAATTTCCACAGAACTTGACACTAAAGCCGAAAGGGTTCAGACAGATTTCTCATTGTCCACGCGCCTGCCGTCAGACCCAACCTCAAGGTACTACATACGTAGCTTGACAAGGTGGCTATACCAGACCGTCGGATGCCGTTCGAGCACGGCAAACACTGGAGGTATCACATACTCCATGGATTTATAGTCTTCTAGACTTCAAATAGAGCTCACGGACCCAAAGGTTTGGGGTCCACATTGTCGACATCGGACCCGTCATAGACCGGGTCTCGCAATTCCTCAACGGATTCCTCAGGATCAAGTTGTTCAATGTAAGGCTTTAACCGGTGGCCATTCACCTTAAAAGTTGTTCCATTCTTAGGGTTCTCAAGTTCAACCGCTCCATGAGTGGAGACGGTTTTCACAATGTAAGGACCTCCCCACAGGGATCGCAATTTTCCCGAAAATATATGCAACCTCGAGTTGTACAATAAGACCTTTGGGCCGGGGGTGAATGTCTTACGGACAATGTTCTTGTCGTGAAAGGCCTTGACCTTACACTTGTAGATGTGGGCATTGTCATAAGCATCCCGGCGGATTTCTTCAAGCTCATCCAATTAGAGCTTGCAGTGGGCACCGGCTTCGGGCATCCGATAATTCAACTGTTTGATAGCCCAAAAAGTCTTGTGCTCCATTTCCACCGGTAAGTGACAAGCTTTGCCATATACCAAGCGGTAGGGAGACATGCCCAACACGGTTTTGTAGGCAGTACGGTAAGCCCACAAAGCATCAATTAGTCTAAGAGACCAATCTTTGCGATTCGAGTTCACCGTTTTTTCTAAGATGTGCTTGATTTCACGGTTGGCCAATTCAGCTTGGCCATTGGTCTGTGGGTGGTAGGCAGTGGACACTTTGTGGTTGACCCCATATTTCTTGACTAAAGCTTCCATAGGGCGATTGCAGAAGTGTGTGCCTTGATCACTGATAAGGGCTTTAGGCATCCCAAACCGGGAGAAGATATTCTCTTTAAGGAATCGGACCACAACAGAGTGGTCATTGGTTCGGGTTGGAATGACTTCCACCCACTTGGACACGTAATCCACAGCTAACAGAATGTAGAGATTCCCAAAAGAATTGGCAAAAGGACCCATGAAATCGATGCCCCAACAATCGAAAACTTCAATGATTAAGATAGGTTGGAGGGGCATCATGTTACGCCGTGATAAGGCACCCAACTCTTGACAGCGCGGGCAAGCCTTGCAGAATTCAAAGGCATCCTTGAAGATGTGAGGCCAATAGAAGCCACACTGTAGAATTTTAGCAGCTGTCTTTTTCGAGGAAAAATGCCCGCCACATGCCTCGGTGTGGCAGAAGGTCAAGATTGACTTCTGTTCATCATCGGGCACACACCGCCGGACAATCTGGTCCGGGCAAAATTTAAAGAGATAGGTGATCGACCGGCAAAAGCGTCACTGATGCGCCGGCCAAATCAATATTTATTTTTCTTAAAACTAATCTTTGGCTCACAAGTTTAGAAAACCAGTAGAGCGGCAAGATAGAGTATCGATCCACGAAGAACAGCAGGAAGGGGGGATCACGTAACTAGGAGTTGTAGCGTTTCGGACGCTAACCTCTGATTTGGTTGGTTTTTTTATTCTAATTTAGACTAAAATAGGAAACTAATGAATTAAGAAAATAGGTTAGATCCGTGGAATCCTTCCATCCTAGATTTTAGGTAACAATATCTTTAATTCAAAAGATGTATTCGAAATTGATTTTTGTTCGATAAAATTAGGTCAAATCATAGGAGGACATCGACCCAAGTATTATTCGTACCAAATTAATGGCGACGATTAATCAAGAGCATAACACTCCTTGTTTGGTTCAAAAAATAAGAACTTGAATCAATTTTTGAATAAACGGTGAAAAATAATGAGAAGATATTGAAAACCCTAAATCATGGGATGAAATTCATCCTTGGATCTTGCCTAGAGATTTAGCCTAACATATTAAAACTAAAAACAGAATAATAAATTGAAAGCATTTTACTAAAATTAATGAACGCAATAATATTTCTAACAATCTTACCGGAAATCTTGAACGAACAACTTGAATCGAAAGGTAGAATAATTGCTGGAAATTTTATTGCTAAGAACGTAGAAGATAAACCCTAAAAAAAGATAACAATTAGAGATTCTAAAGAGATAGATAAGATATTTTTAAGAGATAGGTATCCTAGGTCCTTAAATAGAGAAAACCTAGGAGAGAAATTAGGAAAGGAATCCTAATCCCCTAAGTAAACTAATTACAATTAAAATAAAAGAAAAAGGGAAAGGTTACCTAATCCTACTAGGACACTATCTAAAGAGATTAAATAAAATAGAAAATTACAAAAATAAATAAATCTAATTCGCGCGCAAGCCTGACTGGAAGGTTCCAGTCAAGTTTCATCAGGTCAGGTCTGATTTTCTTCTTTCTTGATTCTTCTATCTTTTTCCGTATTTTCTTTGAACTTCGTATTATTCTTGGACTCGGCACTTCTTCCAATTGTACTTCCATCTTTCCTCGGGTGTCGAGACTTCCTCCAAACTTTTGGATTTCACAATTTCATCGGTCTAACACCTCTTTTAACATAGAAAACCTGAAATTTGACAAAAGCTACCAAACGTGCATTATCTGATAAAATTGATAATTAAGTACCGTACGTATGCTAAATAAGACATGTTGAACCGGTTATACGAGGTGTACTACGGTATCAACAATAGGGATCACGAAGACGAATCTCCTCACCTCAGCTAGAAATTTTCTCCTATCTTGAGGAGTCCAATGTGATGGGAGTTGCCCCGTGGCTAGGTAGTTGACAATATCAGCATACCACGGGCAACTTGAAATGGCCAAGAGTTGTTCATCGGGAAAGGAGTCGGGAATGGGTATGTTAGAGGTATGATCCTCAAACTCGAGGCGGGACAAATGGTCCGCCACGACATTCTCAACCCCTTTTTTATCTTTGATGTTTAAGTCAAACTCTTGTAGAAGTAATACCCACCTAATTAGCCGAGCTTTAGCATCAGGCTTGGTCATGAGGTATTTGAGGGCGGCATGGTCAGTGTAAATCACAATGGGTGATCCTATGAGATAGGATCGGAATTTGTCAAGAGCAAATACCACCGCCAACAACTCCTTTTCAGTGGTCGTGTAGTTCAATTGGGCATCATTCAGGGTCTTGCTTGCATAAGCAATGACATGAGGCACCTTCCCATCCCTTTGACCTAAGACCGCCCCAATGGCATAGTCACTAGCGTCGCACATGAGCTCAAATGGTAAGCTCCAGTTAAGGGATTGCATGATTGGAGGAGTCGTGAGAGCGACTTTGAGTTTTGAAAAGGCCTCCTCACAATCATTCGTCCACACAAAGGTTGTGTCTTTGATAGCAAGTGGCACAAGGGACGAGAAATGGCGCTGAAATTTTGAATGAAGCGCCTATAGAACCCGGCATGCCCAAGGAAAGAACGGATATCCTTGACACACTTAGGAGTGGGTAGTTTAGAGATAAGTTCCACTTTGGACTTGTCTACCTCAATCCCCCTAGAAGAGACTATATGCCCAAGAACGATACCTTGGGTAACCATGAAATGACATTTTTTCCAATTAAGCACAAGGTTAGTCTCTTCACACCTCACAAGTACAGATTCCAGATTATTAAGACATGACTCAAAGGAGTCACCAAAGACAGAAAAGTCGTCCATGAACACTTCCACCACTTTTTCAATCATGTCGCTGAAGATACCCGTCATACACCTAGAAAAGGTGCCGGGAGCATTGCAAAGCCCGAAGGGCATGCGACGGTAGGCGAAAGTGCCAAATGGGCAAGTGAAAGTGGTCTTCTCTTGGTCCTCTAGGGCCACCTCTATTTGGTTATATCCAGAATAACCATCCAGGAAGCAATAAAATGGGTGACCGGCTACCCTCTCCAACATTTTGTCAACGAAGGGGAGAGGAAAGTGGTCTTTTCTAGTAGAGGTATTCAGCTTCCGATAATCAATGCATACTTTCCACCCGGTGACAACACTTGTGGGGATCAAGTCCCCTTCCTCATTGGCCACTACAGTCACCCCGGACTTCTTGGGAACCACTTGGATAGGGCTTACCCACTTGCTATCGGCAATAGGGTAGACGATTCCCACATCCAACAATTTTAACACCTCATCTCGCACAACATCCCTCATGATGGGATTCAAACGGCGTTGGGGTTGGCGAGATGGTTTGATATCATCCTCAAGGTATATATGGTGTTTGCAAAGTAGGGGGCTTATACCTTGGATGTCAGCTATGGTCCACCCTATAGCTCTCTTGTGGTCCCTCAAAATTGTCAAGAGGGCTTGTTCTTGGTGATCATCAAGGCTAGATGAAATCACTACCGGAAAGGTTTCAGAATCACCAAGAAAAGCATACTTGAGAGTAGAGGGAAGAATTTTGAGCTCAAGCTTGGGTGGTTGGATGGTAGAAGGTAGGGTCTTGGGTTTTGCGGGTGGTAATGATTCAAAAGTGGGTACCCACCTTTCGGTACCCATCACCTCTTCTTCATTTAGGAGGGAGTAAATGTACTCAACCTCGGGTGAATCTAAGAATTCGGTCTCTTCTACAGTAAGCATAGCCTCTAGGGGGTCGGAAAAGAGATGACAATCAACGTGCTCTTGGACAAGTGTGTCAATAATGCTCACATCACGGATGTCATCATCATCCCCCATTTGGCTCCCAATGTTAAATATGTTGAGCTCAAGGGTCATGTTCCCAAACGTCATTTTTAGTAGCCCATTTCGACAATGGATCACCGCGTTGGACGTGGCCAAGAAAGGCCTTCCAAGTATGATGGGCGTTTGGGCTTGAAGATTCGACGAGGGACAAGTATCAAGGACTATGAAGTCCACCGGGTACACAAAGTTGTCCACCTGGACAAGCACATTCTCCACCAATCCCCTCGGTACCCGGACACTACGGTCGGCTAATTGAAGGGTCACCGACGTTGGTTTCATGTCCCCCAACCCAAGTTGCTCATACACCGAGTATGGCAATAAATTTACACTAGCCCGCAAGTCAAGCAGGGCTTTCTCCACTATCTTCCCCCCAACTTTCACAGAAATAGTAGGACAACCGGGGTCCTTGTACTTGGGTGCAATGGGGGTTTGGATGATCGAACTCACTTGTTGAGTCAAGAACACCTTCTTTTGCACGTTGTGCTTGCGCTTGATTGTGCACAAGTCTTTCAAAAATTTGGCATAAGAAGGTATTTGCTTGATCGCATCAAGTAACGGGATATTGATTTTAACTTGCTTGAAAAACTCAAATATCTCGTTGGAGTTCGTCAACTTGGGTAGAGGCCTCAATCTTTGTGGGAATGGGGCCGGCATTGGACAAGAGGGGACCATTGGTTCTCCCATAGGAATAGATGTGGATGTGGAAATGGGGTGAGATGGAGGCAAAACACTCACCGATTCATCATCTTGGGGTTGTGGAATAGGCACCGGAGGAAGAGTGGGGATTGCTTTTGGGAGAATGGTCTTATCGACCTCTTTCCCACTCCTCAATGTGGTGATGGCCTTTGCTTGTTCCACATTTGACCCGGAAGGAGAATTTCCTTGCACAAAATGTTGACCTTGGGGATTTGCTTGTGGTTGGGCTGGAAATTTCCCTTTTTCATGTTGCATGATCCCCAATGTGGTGGTCAACTTGGTGAGTTGAGAGCGGATGTCCCCAATGGCTTGTGTGTTCTGTTCATTGACATTTGCTTGCCCTTACATGAACATTTGCAAGGTATCCTCCAAACTTCGCCGGTTAGGCGGTTGGTAAGAGTTGGGACCCGTGGAGGGACCCGGAGGATTGTAGGCATTTGGTGGATACCGCGGTGGTGCCGGCCCTTGTGCATTTTGATGGGCCGGATATTGTCCTTGAAATCCCGGGGGTCCTTGGGTTTGGCCACCCGCCTCATTGTTCCTCCAACTGAAATTGGGATGATTTCTCAATCCCGGATGGTAAGTATTGTTGTAAGGCACGTTGGTGGGCTTTTGCCCCTGGTGAAGGGCGTGAACCTCAGCTTGGTCCGGACCATGAAGTACCTCTTTGAAAGCAGGTATGGTTGGACAGATGTTGGTAGTGTGGTCCATGGTGTCACAAATGGAACAAGCCTCCCCGGGCTTAGAAATGGAAGAGACCTCATTCACTCGATTAATTTCCAATTTCTCTAGTTTCCTAGAGAGGTGGTCGAGGCGTTTACTAATGTCATCCTCTTCCCTTGGCACGTATTTGCCCATGATTCCGTGTTAAGTGGGGGGCTTATAAGAACGGTCATTGGGATCCGAATAATCCCATGATTGATTGTTCTCCGCTAACTCATCTAGGTAAGCTAGAGCCGCGGAGGCTCCTTGGTTCAGAAACTCCTCACTAGTCATGAGGTTGATGAATTGGCGATTGCGGACTGATATGGCTTTATAGAAAAATGCCACAATCTGCCAATCCTCATACCCGTGATGAGGGACAGCGAGGAGACGCTCTTTATATCTTTCCCAACATGAACAGAAGGATTCGTTGGGTATTTCTTCAAAATTTTAGATTTTCTTTTTCAAAGTGGTAGTGCGGTGAAGTGGGAACCATTTTTTGTGGAATTCAACCTGCATTTCCACCCAACTTGTCACCGAATGTGCTCTCAAGGAGAGAAACCATCGCTTGGCCTTATCCTTGAGGGAAAAGGGAAAGAGTTTCAAATGTGCCATCTCAAGGTGGGCGGTCACGTTGGTAAAAGTGTTCACCACCTCCTCGAACTCTTTAATGTGCACATAGCAATTCTCCGATTCCATCCCATAGAAGGTAGGTAACATGCCAAGCATGTTAGGCTTTACATGGAATTGTTGCCCTTCGGGAGTATCGGTAGGAAAGCGAATGCACGAGGTGGTGGTAGTGTGAGTAGGGTGCAAGTAATCCCGCATGGTGCAACCCATGGGTGCGTCATTGGCCTCATGTTGTTCGGCCATTGGGTTGAGAGGAGGGTTGTCTTGGCGGATGAGCCTATGTGTAGCGTCACGAGTGTAGACACTCATACACCGAAGACACTCTCCTAACAATCAAGTATGAGTGCAAAAAGAAAATAAAACTTGCGAATTGCACGTTCCTTTGGCTTGCGTTACACCTTAGGTTTACCAATATGGGTAGGTTAAAGGTTTCCGCCAAAGAAACTTGCACTTTGCAAAATCTGCGATTCTTTAAAAACAACTATTCAAATTCCCCGGCAACGGCGCCAAAAACATGGTCGAACCGGCAAGAATGTGCGTCGTTAGGGCGCCGGCCCGAGTCAGTGGTTTAATTTCTTAAAACAGGACTTTCCTCAAAATATATAAAAACGAGTATAATGGATAGTCCGGAGTATCGATCCACAGGGAAAAGAACGTTGGATTCAAAGATTTCGCAAATTGGTTTTTTCGACGTTTCGAACGTCAACCTCAGATTTGTTTGGTGATTTGGTTAACAATTATACTACTAAATGAGGGGAAAACTAGATTAAGGAGTGGGGTTAAGTCCTAAAGTTTGGTCTATTCAATTCTTCTGTCGGTCCATCTCTTCTCCTTATAACTCAATCTAGCCCCCGGTCTCGGGTTTTAGATCGGAAAATACTTCGATGAAAATCAGGATTTTAATTCATAAAATGGTTTTGACGGATCTTTCAAGTTCAAGAAAATGGGATTAAAAGATGAAAGACATCGATCCAAGTATTAGATATACCAACTCTAAGGATGGCTATAACTAAGCAAGGACTTAACTCTTCATTTTTGTTTCAATACGAAGAACTTAGGAAGATCCATCAATGGATATTAATACATATGGAGAAGATATAGACCAACATGGTTTTGAACTAAACCTCACATTTAGACTTAACCCTCACTAATTTAGCTACTCATATTTACCATGAACATGATAGAAGTAAGAGAAAACATGATAAAACAAACTTATCTAAGGACAATAAGAAGGATCTAATCAAAACTATACTAGAAAACTCTAAGAGAATCAGATTTTAAGGTGAGAAAAGCAATATTAATGGAAATATAAAAGTAAAACTTACCAATACTTAAGTGCTTCCAAGAGAATACAAGGATTCACAAAGAGAATAACACTAAAGGATTAACAACTTACTCAAAACTTGAAGAACAAAATATCTAAGGCAAAAAGAGGCAAGAAGCTCTCAAAAACTGATATATTCTGTGTATAATAATCTGTGTTGTAATGTTATGAGAGAGTTTGCCAAGGAAACAACAACCTACAAAATATCCTAATTAATCTAGGTGAAATACAACTCTACCCTCCATAACGGCATAATAAGAAGCTTCTTATTCCATTCTCTAGGTTAAAAGTTCCCTTGTCCCCTGATTTGGCACAGAAATTGATGTAAAGTGGTCCCACAAGAATCTGCCGGAATTTGGGTCTCTATCGATAGGAGTGAATCTCTACCGGTAGAGAGACCTTCTGTCTTTTCTGGTTTTCTTCTCTCTACCGATAGAACTGACCCTCTACCGGTAGAGAAGCTTTCTGACTTTTTCTGGTTCTCTTCTCTCTACCGATAGAACTGACCCTCTACTGGTAGAGAAGCCTTCTGACTTTTTCTGGTTCTCTTCTCTCTACCGATAGAACTGACCCTCTACCGGTAGAGAAGCCTTCTGACTTTTTTTGGTTCCACTTCTACCGATAGAGACTGATCCTCTACCGGTAGAACCTCTTTGAGTGGCCTTGATTTCTCCTTCTCTACCGATAGGACTTGATTCTCTATCGGTAGAGAAACCTTCTGAGTTAATTTTCTCGGCCTCTTCACTTTCCACTCCAACTTCACTTCCGTCATTCCCAGGCCTTTTCTTGGCTCTCAAACAAAGCCGTAATTGGTCCAGCCTTTGGTTCGTACTTGGGCTTTACAACACTCTTTTAGCGCTTGGAAACCTGCAAAGAGTACAAAGACAACTACGCGTGCAACATTAACTAGATAAATACATTTGCCTACGCAATATTGCCAAATTGAGTATATTGAGCCACATTATTATGCAATATAGTGCGCTCATCACACCCCCCGACTTGAAGGTTGCTAGTCCCTAGCAACGTATCACACTAAAAACAACATAAAATAGAGAGTTCTCATGAAAACGCGATTCCACCCTATGGATCACCAACATCCTCATCTTGTCTGTAAACTGCATAAAGCACTGTATGGCCTTCACCAAGCTCCGCGTGCTTGGTATTCTATGTTCAATCAATTTCCTATTGAACAAGGATTTCACAATAGTACAGCTGATACATTTCTTTTTGTTCTTTTTTTTTTTTACAAAGGCACATCTTGTATTATTCTCCCTCCTCACTGGTAATGATGACGATCTCATTACTAATTTGATTACTACACTCAATACCAAATTTGCCATGAAAGATTTAGGGGATTTACATTATTTTATTGGCATTGAGATTCATCAGTCCTCCAATGCCATGGTTCTGTCTCAGACCAAGTATGCTACTGATCTTCTCAACAAAGCAGGAATGCTTCATTGTAAGCCCAGTACTACACTTGCCTCCACCAAATTTTCTGATTCATATACTTCACTTTTGTTTCATGATCCTACTCTCTACCGTACTTTGGTGGGTTTTCTTCAGTATCTTACCATTACCAGACCAGATATTTCACACTCTGTGAATAAGGTGTGTCAACATATGCATGCCTCTACTGATATGCGTTTTGCAGCAGTCAAGCGTATCTTGCGTTATGTTCAGGGGACCAGTACTCATGGTCTGCATTTTACTCATGGTCCTTTTTAGTTTTACAGCCTATGTTGATGCCGACTGGGCAGGAGATTCCGTGGACAAACGATCCACTTCTGGTTATTATATTTATTTTGGGTCCAATTTAGTTTCATGGTCTGCTAAGAAACAACAAACTGTTGCTCGTTCATCAACAGAAGCTGAATATCGGGCATTAGCTAATACTGCTGCAGAGTTGACATGGCTTTCTCATTCAACTCGTGATTTAGGGATCTCATGTTCTGGTCATGCCCTTCTCTGGTGTGACAACCAAAGTGCCATTACTCTAGCCTCAAATCCTTTGTTTCACGCTCACACCAAACATATTGAAATCGATTATCATTTTATTCGGGAGAAGGTTTTGAGCAAACACATTGTGGTTCGTTATGTCTCTACTCACCATCAAATTGCTGACATTTTTATTAGAACTTTTCCTGTTGCTCAGTTTCTCTTGTTAAAGTCCAAACTGCTGGTTGTTCCTTTCATCAGTTTAAAAGGGGCTGTAAACAGTGTAAAGCCTGGTGACACCTCAGCACATCAGGTGTTTGTTAAAAAGTCAATTAGGAGCTTAGTTTGTTAGAAGATAGTTAGAATGAGTCTAGTTCAAGGCTACATTCAGTTTCAAAAGTTTGATATAGTTTGTCAGAGGCCTTGCCTTATAAAAAGGCTTCTCTGCTTCATTTCTCAGCAAGGAAAATAATACACATCTTCTTTATACGCTTGTTTTTAGATGATAATGCTTTCTGTGTTCTTGATTTACAGTGCGAGTGCTTCAATTATCAGTTGATTACATAATGATCTTCATGATCTCAAATCCTCAAATGTTTGATTAACTCAGGTTTAGTTAATCATAGTTAAGTTTAGTTTAGATAGATAAATTACTTTACTCTTACTATCTCTAGCTCTGATACCATATTAGGATTGAAGAAGAAGAAGAAGAAATGCAGGAAAACCCATGTATTTCATACTCAATGAATAGTTCTGCTTACCGTAAGAGTAAAGTAATTTATACATCTAAACTAAACTTAACTATGATTAACTAAACCTGAGTTAACTAACTATGATTACAAATAACAGACTAACTAACGAATATTCCTAACTGCTTAACTAACATACGCAATAGTTTTTAAGATTTTTACTTTGATAGAAAGCATGAATAATAGTTAAATTAGAAAATTAGTCCTTTTTTGCCTATAAAAGAATATCTTGTCTTGTATCTCCTAAAAATGAGTCAAGAAGAAACCTATTTTCCACATAGAACACAATGATCTATATAAGTTCATGGCGAACATGTTTATGATTTAAGTACACTACTCTTGATTATTTAATTTCTATCTAATATTATATTATGTGAGGTCATGATAATTTTAGATCTTGACATAAATATTATAAACTCTAAATTACTTAAAAGCATTAAAAAAAATCACACAATATTCTTCAAGAATTTCGGTGGGACAAAGGTTCAGAAAACATTACCCAGAAAAAATTCTGTGTCCCAGATCAAAAGACCACACACAAAAAAATACCCATCAAAAAATAAAAAATCCAAGTTGCCACTCCAAAGCAATGTGTACTCTGTTCCCCAACTGCTTCTTCTTCCTAGTCAATGGACATGAAACGCAGCAGCCGCGTGCCCAGCCACCGACGCCGTGAGCGGCGGCAGGAACTACATGAAGAGCCACGAAAAGCACCGGCATACATATACGTCATACATGCATATATAAATATATATCACATCTAGCTATATTATAATACACAACAATGAGATACCATCAAAATACATTTTTACAATTACGGCTAAGATTACTTTGATTTAACAATTGAAATTCACTAAAAAAAAATTACACAATAGTCTTAACCATTATTTATCAGTCCCATAACTTTTACACCTAGGATATAGAGGGAAATGGAAGGGAAAGAATAAAAGTGTTTTAAACATGTGACTTCACCTCCAAAATTGAAAGGAAATGAAAGAAAAGTGAGATGATGTGCCTTAGATTTATAATGTCGATTATGAATCTTCCAAGAACAAATATTAACAAGATAAATTATTATTTTGGCCCAGAAGATAAAAGGTTAAAAAAAATTATTCCATACCCATTTGTGCTTTTACATTCCCATAAAAGTGGAGGGAAATGAAAGCAAGGCACTTGTTATCCAAAAATGATACAAACACATCACTTTTACGCCTCATTTTTGCACATCACTCAAAATTACGTTGTTTTGTGTTGAGAAAAAATCGTATTTGTATTCGACCCATATTGCTCAAAATATATTTGAATTTTTCTCAACACAAAACGACGTAGTTTTAAGTGATATGTAAAAATGATGTGCAAAAGTAATGTGTATGTAGCACTCTTCGTTTAAGGCTCATTTGCTTTGAAGAGAAATGTTTTTTTTTTCACTAAACAAAGAGAAATGTTTATGCAGACTGATTAATGATTATAAATTGTGAGACCATGAATATAAATAAATTATAATCATTAATTTTAAGTTTGAAAAGAATTTTTTAATTTTAATTTTTACGCTTTTCCGACTTATTATCCCTCTATTTTGCAAATCATGCATTCCTGTTACTTTGTGTATGAGTAGTAGGTCCACTCACTTCAACCGCCGTAACAGATCCACGTGTCTTTCCTCCCGCCAAAACTACCCTACCAGTTTTAAAAACACTCTCTGCCGCTGCAGGGGCACTAACAAACTCGACATTCGAATCTCTCACACTCAACTCCTTCTCCAATGGCGAAACAGACTCTCATTGTCCTCTCTCTCACCGTTCTCTCCCTCTTCTGTCTCTCTTCTCAGCTCCCCTCTGACGCCGTCCTCAACGCTGCCGAGATACTCTCCAACTCCGGCTACGTCTCCATGGCCTTAACCCTTGAGCTCGTCTCCGCAACACTAACAACGACTTCGCAACAACCACGCGCCGCCACCATATTCTCCCCCTCAGACGCCGCGTTTGCAAGCTCCGGCCAGCCGCCGCTCGCTCTCCTCCACTTCCACTTCTCTCCCCTGGCATTCTCCCTCGAAAGCCTCCGATCACTCCCCTACGGCACTAAGGTCCCCACCATGTCTTCCGGAAACTCTCTGATCGTCACCACACAGGATATTAACCAACAAGTGTCGCTCAACAATGTGACGATCAACGGATCGCCGATATACGACGACGGATCGCTGATCGTCTTCGGAATCGACAAGTTTTTCGATCTGAATTTCGAGATTCCGCTTCTGACTCAGAGCACTAGCCCTAATCTCGGATGCGTTGTTACAGAAATAAATACAACCTCTTCTGATAGTTCTTATTCGTTTACTGAAGCTTCTGAAATGCTGAGATCCAAAGAGTACTCTGTTATGGCTTCATTTCTAGATCTACAACTGCTAGGGCTTCTTCAAAAACCGAATCTGACAGTTTTCGCTCCTGTTGATGATGCCTTACTCGATTTGGTTAACAATTTTAGTGAATACTCGTCGATTTTCCTTCGACACGTTGTTCCGTGTAAGCTGACGTGGAGTAATCTGAATAATTTCGAAGATGGAGCGACGTTGAGGACATTTTCGGATGGATTTACTGTGAGAATAAGGAAATTGAATGATCGGTTGATGCTTAATGAAGTTCCTGTGACGTCTCCGGGCATCTACAGTAGTGATTGGCTTGTGGTTCACGGTCTTCGCCAAGTCCTTGAGGAGTTGCCGGAAACACCGGAGCAAGAGGGTGAATCTTCGTATGAGTTCGGCAGCGAGAAGGGGATTGGGCCTGATCGCAATGAGTTTTGAGCTCAGATTTTGTCGTGATGTTTCCTGTAAGTTCTGTAACTAGATCTCTCTCCAAATTTCTACATACTCTTTCCTCATTGATTTCATATTTAGCAATTTATTTTGTGACAGGTAATGAACAATTCACTGAAATTTGAACAGAGCAGATGCCAAAGAAAAGCAGCGGGATTTTCTGATTGAGGTGCTTGTGATTTT
The DNA here is from genome assembly GCA_019985065.2 of Arctostaphylos glauca. Lineage (NCBI taxonomy): Eukaryota > Viridiplantae > Streptophyta > Magnoliopsida > Ericales > Ericaceae > Arctostaphylos > Arctostaphylos glauca. Next base: position 14,958,780 of record JAHSPW020000013.1, read on the forward strand.
AAGGCACTACGTTTTTTTTTTTTTTTTTTTTGCCGACTTTCAGATGTACTCTGACAAAAAGAGTTAAATCAGTAAGTAAATAAGACGTCAATTTAGCTTCTCAAATTTCCAAATACTTTCCATGATCTTCGGATCCGATTAACTACAAATTGGATTTTCATTAGTCATGGCGAGTTAATTTTTGTCAAGAGTTCACCATCATTCACAAATCATCTTACTTTTCTTGGTCCACCATTTCTAATAAAATGAAGATAAAGGTCCATAATGGAAGATGGAAAGAAGCCCTGCCATTGGTCAAAAGGACTCGGCAATGGTTCCTCAATTGGGTCTGAAGCTTTCCCCTCGTTAGACACCCTCATCCACATATAAAAGTCGCCAAAATCAGGCATGTACGTACACACACACACACAGAGAGACAGACAGAGAGAGAGAGAGAGAGAGAGAGAGACAATAGCAAAAGATTGGAATATAAAGAATGAACGTGTCCCTCAATATCTCAAACCGAATCAACTGGTAAACTAGAAGAGGTAAAAAAAAAAAATACAAAGGTATAAAATGACAGAACAATCCCCCTTAACAAGTGATGACTGATGAATGTTGGTGGCGGCTTCTACAATCAATACCAGCCCCCAACATTACAGCCCAAAGCCTCCGATTCAAACCCCTCAATATACACATTCGCGTGACCAGCTCCCCACCAAAAAAAAATCATGTAAAGACCAATCAGTGCGTGTCAAAATACCTCTGGGAATTCACTGTTCTTGGATGTGATCCTCCTTCGGATTTTACACCTTCACTTGCACTGATTTGACTGGGTATTCAAGTCATCAAGAAGACTAGTAATGGACTCCTGAAACTTCTTGGCTTGAGGTCCTGGCTTCAAGACGTTGACATCGCCCCATTGTGAACACGGATCCATCCACCAGCTCTTCCTCCCTGTGCACCACGCCCCTGGGGCAGCTCGGTTATGCAAACGCTTGAGGATCTTCTCGTCGACGGTATCCAGAACCGGATCATCTTTATTAAATTGTCTAGCAAATGCAGCTCCACTTTGAACCATCTGAATATAATCTGATGTGTTTAGAAAGAGGGGGTCCATCTTGGGGGGATTGTCCCAGATCATGTACCTTAGATCGCTGTTAACAGTAGTGTTCATGAACTCTGGTGAATTGCAGATGACAGAATGGAAATAGACTTCTTGGGGCAGAATCGCATTATTAGAATACATTAGAAGGGTGCGAGGGAGGTTATCCCATCCAAGAACACAAAATTCAAGAAAGCGTCGGCTTAAGAAAACCCATTGAGAACCTGGAAAACCAGTAAGGTTATTTATCAGTCGAGCATTCCTACATTGAATTCATTTTCTGAATGTGGAAAATGTGATATGATCCTAAGTAGCCAGAAGTCCAGAACTACAGAAAAGAGAATTTGCCTGTGAAGACTCGGAAAGCATCAGGCGTTGGGCGCTTTTCTGTGGCATGAAAGATTTGTGCCTTCCTTGCCAAATAAAGCCCCGGATCAACCACAATTGGGTGAATCCTTTGACCCCTGCAGTGACATCAAACAACAAAAAACTACTTAAGACATATGGTTGGGATTACGTGCCACACAATAATAGCTAATCTAGCAGCAAGGATTTGAGTTTGCCTACTCTTTCCATCCAAGATCGCTTGTGTGATCAATAAAATTGAGGTCTCTTTGGACAGAGGAGAACACATGCGATAAATCTGAAACATGTGGATTACAGCAGCGAAGTTCAGTGAGCACAGGTGAAGCAGAAAATTGCAATCAGATAAATCAATAATTAAGAATTCGTGAAACATTGTCAGTTGCAAAAAGTATTGATGTTAAGTACAAATTGAGAAATACTCTAAAATTTACCTCAAGAAAAAGAAAAACGCAACTTTACCAACACAAAAGGTTTCAAACAGAAAGAGGTTAGATATCGCCACAAGCATGTTCATAACCTCCTTAGTTTTGCCAACATAATTAACCAATGTGTGTCAAATGTCAGAATCTAACTGAACATGTCATATGCCCTTTTCCAAACATGGAGTGTAAAACACGAGTACTTACAGTTTATAGATATAGAAGCGTCCGTGTTACCTAGCCTGCATCATGAACTAAGGAGACACACCCCACCCATCCATATGATTCTTAAAGTCTTCTACTATGTGACATGGTCTTGGGTAGAAAAGCCCTAGCATTAGCTATTGGGTGGAGATCGCACTCACACTACGTTATTGCACTTTACTCCAATCATAAAACTAGTAAGCACTAGAAACAGCATGCCGACACAGGCAGCAAGCCACCAACAATTCGATCTCATGTAAGAACTATGTGCAAGATCGCATAGATAATTTTGATCTAGCGACTGGCTAAAGAAGAAAAACCAAAAGGATAAAGCCTATAAACGTGTCCATACAAGCATAAGTGCTGAATTAGCTTTCAAGTTCAATGGACAAACTAGCACATGGGGAGATTCTTCAGGTGGGGGGTTCCATCTTGATCGTCCTTGGCTGCATTAAATCATGCCGATGGAGGAGAAAATCTGAAAACATGTTAAAATAGTAGAAACTAGAAACTCTGAAGAAACGTTGGAAATCTTACGTCACAATAGATGTCGTCATAGATTCAACAACAGTGCCAATGATTTTAGCCCTCTCAGAAGGACTCGTGGAACCTTTGTCAGGCCGAAGACAAGTTTGGTTTGAGAGAGAGTGTTGATCAGCTCACGAGTGTAGGGATTCAGATGACCACAGGATTGCCACCAATATGGGGCACTGATTTTGAGAGCGTGCTGTAGGGGGAGAGCGGGATAATAGAGTTACACAACGGGAAATGAGATGAATGAAGAAGAACAAGGTTTGGTGGGGCGAGAGATAGGTTCGCACACACGAAAGACATGAGGAAAACAGGGAGTTAGAATTGAGTAGCCGTTGTCCTCACTTGAGATAATCTCTGTTGGAGAGATCCAAAGATGTAAAAGCTCTTCTCAAGTGTGCTTCTAGACTGTCGAACGTCACGGAAATCTATTTCTTAATGAAGCACCACATATCATCGTGTATCACAAATAAAATTTGGGGCATAAAGGGAATACTGATAAACTACGCAATGAATTAGAAGTTCAACTAAGTATGCTTCTTCTGCACCTTATCTTGAGTCTATGCCTGGTTAAAGGCACCTCGCCAGGACCCTAAGATTTTGCCTCACTGCAATCTGGGTATTTAGGTGCTTGGGCAGGCTATGTCATACCCTCCATTTTAATACTGTTAACCTTTTCCGTGATTACAACAGGTTCCAAAAAAATTACTCACAAGGCAACATATCCTTTTCGACAACCATGTTGTTGGAACTTGGAAACAAGAATAGAAATGAATCCGACGGCCCTAAGAACTTCAAAATCCTGGGTCTAAAATCTACAGCACGGCAATTTTTGAGAAAGGATACCTACCACAAACTACTCTGTTGAACATGTTCTGCTACACCGCAAGTTCATATTATATTCGAGTTAGTGTAGGGCATACAGCTATAGGACAATCATATTAATCATATCACTCAAATAGTGTTCCTCATCAAGTAGTCTAAAAAAACAAAGGTCCACTATGCAAGCAGCAGACACTTCAGAATCCAATAATCATATATGCTTCTTTGATTTCCATCTTCTTATTTTTCAAGCTCAGTCAACCAACAAACTTCAGAATCCGACTATTTCATGAAAGCATACACTAAGCTAGAACAAAAAGTCCAGTATGTTCTATAGCCTGACCAGTGAAAATGGTACAGATGGCATGAAACAGCTGCCTGCTATGATTGCTGACAGCTCACCAGATTCTCAGTTATGCCTCTTGACATTAGAATCTACTGGATTTCTAACACAGGCACTTGAAACCAATGTGCTCCAAAATTTGAGCAAAACCAATCCCTTTATGTGCCTCACCAGGCTAGTTTGGTGATGTGTATCTAGGAACCAATTTCGGTCCTGGTTCATAAAGATACCCCGTAAACCTCTAGACTACTCGCCAAAAATGGATTCTCTAACACTGGCAGCTAAAAGGCTCCTCCAATCACTAAGCCAGCATCATGCACACATTTATTTCTCTGACACAAATAAACCTTAGTCGTTTTCCTAACTTGAGACAAAACGGAGATTTAGAGGTTGAGCATCACTATCAAAGGGTTACCATAAGATTAAGAAAAGACAAGACACCTAAACTACAAAACCAAAAGGCTTACCCTCCACGAAATCATATTTGGAAGTTCACAAAAATGTTCTCAAATGACCACCTCATGGTTCATGCATTACTTACTGATATCCAATTTTAAAAACAGGGAGTTGCTTAAAATTGGTGATAATACAGCTAAAAAAAATCTAGGATGCATAACACATAATCAAAGTAGCTGCTATATTCCATCTAAACCACATATAAGTAAACATTAGCACCCTCAAAAATAGGTGACCCCATTTTTTGGATGACCAAACGGCAAACACTATTCCTCTAATTATACGCCACTGAGGCAATTCCAGGAGCTCCCTGCTGAACCAACATAATTCACCCACATAATGCATCACAGTGGGAAAGGAAAACTTAAGATACATTACGAAAACCAAAGCTATAAACTTTAAAAAGAAAAAACAATGGCCTGGAGATCGCAGTAATTCGCTTAAAAAATAATAAACAACATTAACAGCCTAATTAATGAACATTATAGAACCGCCAATATTCCTTTTATATTTCACTGTTTCACATCTAGATTGGAACTCGCAATTTCATGTCTAAACAAAATACTAATAAGCGTATTGCACAGTTGCGCAAAGAAAAACAAATTCCCCTTGAATGAGCTCAAGAGTAATACTCCTAATTATGAAAGATTAGAAAATGATACACCGACCTATGTTGGACTCGAGGCATTATGAAAATCACTTCTCTTATCCAAACATATAAGCCTAACAAATATACCCATGTACATGTATAACATCCCAAACAACTAATCCGTACAGGACATAAAATTTGATTGATCAAAAAGGTAATAGGAAAAGGTACCATCTTGAGTAAGTAATGGATAGTCCGATGCACTCAACGTAATGAACCAATCCCAACCAGCATCAACCTTCAACAGTACAGCCGCACCGTGCAACACCGAGGCAATGTTCGTGGAGCCCATGTAGGTCGCCGGATCAGGCTTTCCTACCACATCTACATTTCCAAAAGCCCTAATGGCTGGCACCGATTTAACCAATCCAGCTAACTTTCGTCTCTCCTCATCCTTCCCGTCCGCCCCAATGTGTAGCAAATACCTGTTCCGTGGGTGGTAAACCGCCAGCAACAACCGGAAAATACTCTCCCCGTTGCCTCCGCCTCCGGATATAAAGTACGCAAAGGCCGGAGGGTAACCGGAGCCGCGGCGGACGGTGGAGGCGAAGGGGCTATTGGAGGTGTAGGCGTAGTAGGAGGCGCTGTATCCGGAGATCGAGGAGATGAAGAGAAGGAGAGACACGAATGCGGCGGAGAAGAGCGCGAAAAGCCATTTCTTCTCAGCTCCCATAGCGGTTGTTCATACAGCTTTAGGAGCATGGAATGAAGGGGATGATAATCAAAATAACCGAATCAATCAGGCTTCAGAGCTCAGAATACTGAAATTCTAGAGTTAAAGAACTGCATATGCTCATCGGATTGCTGAGATCTCGATTGTCAACTAGTTTGAATTGACGATTTAATGAGTTTGGTGAGCAATAACAACTCATCTGAGAGACTTCCCAAATCTCTAGAAGATTTCTCTCTGCACATATGTATAGGCACTGTATGTATAATCTGAGTTAGGGTTAGGGTTTGAGGGTGTATAGATTCAAAAAATTCGTTGTCGACGGAGAAGCACTGTTGATGAATTCGATCAATCTCTCGAACTGAAAAGAGGTTGTGCTGAGTTTTTATTATTATTATGCTTTACGTGTCGAGAAATAGTAACGGGACAGATAAAGATACACGGGATAATGGAGCGTTGGTAAGTACGCGCCAATTGAACGATGAGGATGTGGTCGGGTAGAGAGATGTGGAGCGACTTAGCTGTTCGATTATGGAGTGAGTTACACGGGATATAGATATGTGTACGGGGTAATCTGTGGTGTTTATTAATGTTTGTTCCGCTCCGCACTCGTATTTTCGCCGATTGGTTTTTGCTATTTCCAGTTTGAAGAATTGGTGGAAGTGGGGAGATTACTGGAAATAGAGCATTTCTTTGGATTATATTCGGGTTATTTTCGGAGTTATAATAGTTGGGTATGTTCTTGTAAATATAATAAATTATTATTTTAGTTTTCCTATAAATAGATATATGAGCTAGATAATGTATTTTTTAGAATTGGATATATGAACTGAGCTGAATGTAAATTATTTTTTCAGAGGCAATGGTGTTTTGCGATTTTTTGTGTACTTTTTTTGTCAAATTTTTTTAATAATGAACTTTTTTCGACATAGTGAACTTTTTGAGTTTTTTGCTCGCATTTTTTACTTTCTAATAATTTAATTAAGCGATATTAATTCACAAACAAAAAATTCTCAAAGGGGCACCCACAAAATTAATAAGTATGGCAAGCGAAAATATATATTCAAACGAGACTCTGGACTTCGGGCTCTGTTGCGCAATAAGCATGTTGTATGTCAAAACGATATCGTTTTGGCGCATAAAAAATTATTCAACAATTCGGTTTTTGGTCGTTTTGTTGCTCGAGTATGACTTATTTCTCCTCCATCAAAACAGATTTCACTTCAGTATCACGGTAAGCATGATGAAGAGCTTCATTTTCCGCATTGAGAGATTGATATCTTCTTGGCAGATTTCACTTCAGGTTACCTTCTTGTAATAAAAGATTAGTATCGTTTTTCCTTTTGGCTGGCAAATGTGTATTTGTGCGTGTGTGTGTATATATAGGGCCAGTCCTTAGATATTTGGGGCCCTAAGCAAATTCAAAAAATAGGCTCTTATATATATTTTTAGCAAATTCATAACAAAAAATTATCTTCAAATAAAATCGTCATAGAATTACGAAATATAAAATATATATACTTAATTTAAAATTTCATACTAAAAGTTCGATTGAAATAATTTTACATACTAGCTGAGACACAAGGGGTAGAGCTGGCTGACTGGGGTGGTGGGGGTAGTGGCGGTGGTGGCGGCACCACCCCCAAGTTCAATTAAAAAAATATTTTTTCTAGCAAGTTAGGCCAAATCGCCCCCCATAAACATAACATCTCTCTTCTCTCTCTAGGCCTTGAATTAAATATATTTCATGTACACGTAGAAAAATCTCATCAGATTACAGTCTAAGATTACCCAAATTTGATAAAACTCAACTTTTTGCACCTCTATATATATACAGATAATTGATAAATTTCAGGTCTGACTTCTGAGTGAGAAAGTCTTAATTTTTTTAGATATTGTCTGGGGTCCTTATTGTTCATATTGTTTCATAGAATCATATTGTCTCTGCTTATATTATTTCCAAATAAATGATACCTGAGACAAAGGACCTTCTATTTATGGGTGTTCTTAATATCTACCGAATTTGCGACGTAAACTTTTTTTTAGTAATATTTGGAGATTGCCCACTACCATTCTTATTCGACAGTGTAAGGTAATATGTTTATCCCTTCTATTTTTATACTTGTCGTGGTTGCAAGTGGGAGGTCCCCTGTATCACCCCCTTATAATGTCTCGATTTATTTTGTTGTAGTGCTTGCAAAGGGAACAAGTGTAATGCAGTGCTCCCCCCCCCCCCCCCCCCCCCCCCTCTCTTCTCTCTTGAATTTTGGGTTTAATTCTGGCTATTGGTTGTCCTGTATATGTTATATCTAGTTATTGGTTGTTTTAAGTGTATTTTATATACATTTTTATCTGATTGTAGATGGGAAAAACAAATCCTATTGATGCATATTTCAAAAGAAAAAATGATAACATCTCAAGTTCTATTGTTGATATTCCAAATCTCCCAATTTCTATCATTAGTGCTAGTACTTCTGAAAATCATCTTCCTAAATCTCAAAGAATTGAAGTTGATGTTAATTCACTAGACCATGATCCTAGATTGCTTCGACGTATTTTTAATTATTATGTTAATCAACGTGATGAAATTCGACGATTTTCCATCAAGCGGGTCCATTCCAACCTTCATTTTAAAGCTATCCAAGAATTGAAACGCAGACAAAATCTTGTAGCTTTGTAGGATCTTGGTTCAATTTGCATCTGTCATGGTTAGAATATTTCCCTTTAAAAAATACGACTTTTTGTCTTCCATGCTATCTATTTAGTCCACTGTCAGGTAATGCGGGGACTACTGCATTTCTTGTTAATGAATTTTGAACAAGGAACAAAGTGACCAATGAGAATGGGTGTTTTATCAAATCATGTGAGCAAAGATTCGAACTCATTTCATAAAAATATCCAGAAAATGTGTGAGGATTTGATAAATCAACTTCAACACATACAAAGAGTTGTTGAAAAGTTCAATGATAGAGAAATTTCAACCAATCGCCTACGAGTCGAATCTTTAATTGAAATAGTCCGATATCTTGCATCTCACATGATTGCATTTAGAGGTCACGATGAAAGTTACGGAGCATTGAATCATGAAAGTTTTCTTGACTTGATAGCTCTTGTGGGTAGATGCAATGAAAATATTGCTGAGGTTGTATTAAACAAAGCTCCTAAGAATGCTACCTACACATCATCACAGATTCAACAAGAAATTTTAAATATTTTTGCAACCAAAGTGAAGAAAGCAATTTGTGGTGAGATTGGTGATGCATAGTTTTCTAAAATAGCTGATTAATCTCAGGATGAGACAAAGATGAATAAATATCTACTATATTAACATTTGTGAGCAAAGAAAGCCTTGTTTGTAAACTTTTTTTTTGGGTTGGTTTATGTCTCCAACATTGCGGCATTGGCTCTAAAAAATAAGACATGCTCTGTTTTGTCTAATCATAATCTTGACATTCAGAGTATTCAAGGGAAAGATTATGATGGTGCAAGTAATATGAGAGGTGGTGGAATGAATTGCAAGCTTTAATTTTGCATGATTGTCCATATGTATATTACGTACATTGCTTGGCACATCATCTGAAATTGGCTTTAGTTGCAACATCTAAAGAAGTTTTTTTTCGTCTTTCATTTTTTTAGAAAACTGACTTCTATTATTAATGTTGTCGGTGCTTCATGCAAACAGAGCGATAAATTAAAAGCTACTAAGGCCGTTAAGGTTGAATATTTGATTGCAATTGAAGAGCTTGAAACTGGTTTGAGACTTAACCAAGTTGGCACTTTGCAACAGGTAGGGGATACTTTTTGGAGTTCTCACTTGAAATCTATTTCTAATTTGATAACAATGTTCAGTCATGCTTGTGAAGTCGTTCGAATTTGTGTTTCATCTTGCATCTTATGGAACAAATTATGGAGATTACCGATGCCCTTGTCAAGTTTTGCAATGTAAATCTCAAGACATAATAAATGGTATCAGTCTCGTCTCGTCAACTAAAAAGCTTCTTCAAAAGTTGAGAGATGAGGGACTTGATACTTTTCTTGCTACAGTCACATTATTTTGCACTCGACGAAGTGTAGCTCTCCCAGATATGAATTATCATTATGTTCCTAGAAGAAATCGAGCTTGTCACCATCAGGATGAGTTTTTAATTGAATAGTATTACCGAGTAGATATTTTTTATGTCAGACCCCAGCCAGGCCGTGGTGCCAACTATGAGGCCGGCGTCCGAGAGATGATGTCTCAGTTGGACGTCCAGATGGGTGGTCAAGGGTTCCACATTACTTGGTGGATGTAAGTTCGGTGGTATTAACCTTCCTTGTACAAGGCCTTTTAAAACCGTGATGGCGTCAATACCAAATGGAACTTCATAGTTCAGCATGCTCCTGGAACAATCCAGGGATGGGTGACCTACTGGAAAGTCCATGGGGTTTGGGTGACAAAAGCGGACAGTATTGTACAAGGCGGGAGCGAGTCGTTACAAATGGTATCAGAGCTTGCACCAACCGGAAATGTGGGAAATCTCAGCCCCACATGAGGACGTGTGTTCCTAAGTGGGGGAGATTGTGACACCCCAGCCAGGCCGTGGTGCTAGCTGTGAGGATGACGTCTAGGAGATGGTATCTCAGTTGGACGTCCGGATGGGTGGTCAAGGGTTCCACATCGCTTGGTGGATGTAAGTTCGGTGGTATTTATAAGATTATGAACCTTCCTTGTACAAGACCTTTTAAAGCTGTGATGGCGTCAATACCAAATAGAATTTCACAGTTAAGCGTGCTCATCCTGGAGCAATCTAGGGATGGGTGACCTATTGGGAAGTCCATGGGGTTTGGACGACAAAAGCGGAGAGTATTGTATAAGACGGGAGCGGGTCGTTACATTTTATGCTGCAATTGATTCCCAATTACAGGAGCTAAATAATGTTTTAATGGACAATCAATGGAGTTTATTATTCTTAACTTGACTTTGAATCCTCGGGAGCATGGAGCATTTCAAATGGATCATGTTTGTCAGTTGGTAGACAAATTTTATCTGAAAGACTTCACAGATGAAGAGAAATCTCAATTAAAGATGCAACTTGCTTATTATAAGCTTAATGTAGTTGGAGTTCAAGACTTCAAAACGTTGTCATCTATTTCTCACTTCTGTAAATGGATGATGAAGACTAGGAAAGCAACAACTTATCCCTTAGTTTTTGAGTGATCTTCCTTGTACTTACACTTTCTGTTTCTACCGCAACGACATAACGATTATTTTTCGCCATGAAGATTATCAAAATTAGGTTTCAGAATAAAATGGAAGACAATTTTATCTCAAACTCGTCACTTATCTACCTTAAAAGGGAAATTACTTTGAGATTTATTTTATAATCAATCTTGAATGATTTTGGAGATTTAAAAGAACGTCGAGTTCTTTTTTGATTGTTTGTTGTGTTATTTTATTTCTAGTTGAATAAAACTCACACAAAACATATGAATGTATTTTATTTTTCGTTGTGTTATTTTATTTCTTGTTGAATGAAATTTTCACAAAACAAATGGTTAGTAAATAGTGATTATCATTGGAATACATGTATTTTTTTATATTGAATATTATAATTTTGTTGTTTGTAGTGTCACCTCCCAATATAAAATTCTAGCTCTGCCCTTGAGCCGAGATATCATAAAAGCGATTTCAATATTTTGTAACATGTACATCTTTAATCACATTATTAACAAAATTCTCGCTAAAATTGTTATTGGCTTACAGTAAGAAAACTATAGTTATTTTATTCGTTTTCAATGAAAAATAAAAAATATGAATATTTTAAATAAAAGAACTATTAATCTTGGAAATTAATCTATTCTTTGAAATATATATTTCTGTTCAACTATTTAAATAATCTTTTCAAAAGTAATAGAAGAAGGAGAAAGAAATAATTAAAAAAATGAGAAATATTTGACAAAAGAGAAAAACCAATTAAGTAATACATCGATTTATTTGAAATTAAAATTCATTTTAAAAAGATGTGAGAGAAAACATTTACATATTTAAATTGATATATACAAATGTGCAAGTATAGAATAATTATGAATGTTGGCTTGTCGGTTGAAGTGCTATAAGGTAATCCATTTGCATTAGGTTTGAATCTCCACAAAGCACAATTTTTGATTTTTTTCATGCTAAAAAGTATTCACCTATAAAAACAAGAGAGGTAGTGAATCTGGGGCCTCAATAAGGGTGTAACCAGTCTGGTTTAGTCCGGTTTGGTAGAATTTATGGGACTGGACCGGTTGTCTGGTTTGAAAATTTTGTAAACCGAAACCAGATCGATTTTACCGGTCCGGTTCGGTCTGGTTTGGATTTTTTAATTTTTTTAGACAATATTTCGGACCAAGCACAAAAAAATAGAAAAAAATTAATAATTTGGAGTGAAATTTTTAACAATAGAAATGTATTAAACATTACTCTGAAAGATTTAACAATTTTAAATTACTCTTATCTTTTATACTGAAACTGGTAGTTTTTTATTTTTATTCACTCTCTATAAATAGTGATTTTTCATTTCTAAAACATGATAATGGTCTTAAATCCTGATATATTAAATGACTAATGGAGTAATGAGTTATAAGTTATAACACATAAACTTAAAAATATAACATATTTTTATTTGTAATCCTCATTCGGTCCGGTCCGGTTTGAACCAGTTTTGTATTCCTCCAAACCGAAACCGGACCAAAAAATCGATTTCTTCAAACTCTCAAACCGAAACCAGACCAAACCGAATTTTTCAATACTCAAACCGTCGGTCCGATCCGATTTTCCAATCCGGTCCAGTTTCTCGGTTTTTATTTTCACCCCTAGGCCTCAAGGATAGAAAGGGGACCCCTTCATCACTGAAACAAGTAGAACAATCACAATATTTTTCAATGGATATAATTATTACTAATTGTAAAGATTTGGGGGGGCCCTAGCAGTGGTTAGGTGGGTTTGCGCTCCGGAGCGGCCCTATATATATATATATGTGTGTGTGTGTGTATGATGTGCGTGGGCTTGTGGCGGTGGTGGATTTGATGAAGTCTTGGGTTCTTGTTTGCTATTTTTTGTTTTTGGCGGCAGTGGATATAATGGAGTCTTGGGTCTTGTTAGCAATTTTTTGTTTTTGATAAGCATATGTGTGTGTGAAGGAAAGTCTTTAAGAAAGCAAGAGAGATGGCGATAAATAAATAAAAAATGACGAGGAAGAGTCATGGGGAAGAGAAGTAGATTTGAAGAATAAGTAGAAAAGAGTCTATGAAAGTTGCAAAAATACTTTTAAAAATAGTCAATATGACTTTTTTCTGTTAGGGAAAAAAAAAACGGACGTTAACGATTAGATTTGATTGACAAAAAATATAAATTGAAGATTAAAATCAAATCATTTCAAATAATAAGAACTAAAATGACATGAAATCCAAACTAGCAGGACTACTATAGTAATTTACCCAAAAGGTTTTTATGAGGTGATGGCCGCCTCTCATCTTCTTTTGTTCATAAAAAAAGTAAGTCCTTATATTTTTTGAAGTGTGTGATCCAATAGAAGGTTGATTAAGTCGGAACAGGGGGGGTCCACATATTTCTTACTTCAAAAACAGAGAATTAATGAAACTATTCCGACTTATAGGGAAAATTGGATCAAAAGGGGTTAGTAAGGGCGGTCGTCTCTGCAATGGAAAAAATATATATAAAAAAAATTATCTTATAAAGTATATAATTTTGTCCCTATTAAATATTTGATATGTATTTTTTTCTTTCTTAAATACCTATTCATTCCTGCATAATGAAATTTCTGACTCCATTTACGAAGAAAAGGAAGTAAAAGCTCGAGAAGAATGAACTAGCCACCTTATGGCCCGAAATTTGATTTGTGGGTCTATGTCAACAAACAGAGATCAAGATAAGGGAATGAAAATGGCCCAATTAGACAAAATAGCCCAACTTTGAAATGGCCCGATAACCAAAATCCATTCTATCTGGCACGAATATTTAAAGCACCTTTTACGATTGAGTATTTCTGAATTGATTTTTTTAAAAAAATACTCTTAATATTATGTGGTGTAATTGTTTCCAAAAAAAAAAATCAGGGTTGATTTTTTTTTTTTTTGGCTATTTTTAAGACAATTTCTCTCTTTTCTTTTCGAGTTTTGTGCACATATTCTATTAACAAAAAATATTATTTTAAAATTTGAATTTACAGTTAATCTCAAAATATTTTTTTAAGTTACTAGTGAATTTTTAAATTTTTTTTGAAAATAAAATTTAAAGAACACAATCAAAAGCGGAATCAAATAAACGGTATCGAACATGATTAAAAGATTATCAAATTTAACTATTTAATGTATTAATTATTGACAAACATAATGATTTAATGCTAATCAACGATTGCAAACAAACCAAATAATGTTTGTAAAATTATTTCTCAAACAAAGTTCACAAATATTTCTTTAAAAAAATCTAAAAACACCCAAACAAACACAACAGATTTTTGTAGTTATACGTAAACCTAGAGCAACAACATGATGAACTAAAAAGTCTCCCAGACCTATTGTTTTGAACAGTGAATTACTATTCTCATTAACAACATTTAACCAACCAGGCAATCATATGCTTTGACCCACATTGAATACCAGGCCACTCATTAAAGATAAAAATACATCGAAGCCATATAAAATTTGACCATGAACGAATATTGTATCCATCGAGCAAATATAGGTTCGATCAAGATTTGTTTCTCCTAAATCCGAACAGAGAACAAGAGAGGAGAATGAAAATGGCCCAATTAGACAATAATAGCCCAACTTTGAAATGGCCCAATTTGACAATGATTTCCAAACTCTTTTTATTCAACATTTGGTAGAAAATAGTAACTGGAGAAGTCCCGGTCCAAGTACAAAATTGTGCTTAGTGTTGGTGTCGGTATCGTGTCCGAATTGTGTCATTTTTTATATCAAGATATTATTAATTTAAACGTGTCGTATATCTAGCCATTTAACCCATACCTGTTCAAACTCATCATGTTCAGATTGAGACAATTAACAAGTCTAGTTCAATTTTTTGAACCGTAGGGAAAAAATTATGGGATAATAAATGTTAAAAATGAACAAAAATATCTAAAGGATTTTGGATATTTTGGGGTAAAGGAAATTTGACGTATAAGAGTTTTACTGTAATCGAAAAGTCTCATTTATGTATGTCATTGATGTTCACCACCAAAAGGTCTCCATTTCTCTATTTATGAATGAGGCTCAAAGACCTTTCCTTGGTACTATAATGTCAACCTTCTTTCATGGTTTAAGTACTGAAATTTTCAGCAATATTCCGTCTATAATTTTCTTTCAAAGTTTGAGTTCTTTGAGAGAGAGAGAGAGAGGGGGGAGGGAGGGAGGGAGGGAGATGAGTGAAGTTGGGCAGACGAACGAAATTCGGTGTTCCTACATTCGATTGAGCCATTTTATCTTAGGAGACAGATGTCGATTGCGATCCTCAAACAGTGAGACGACAAATCAATCTTAAAGGAACTGTGAACACACAAGATTCGGTTCGATATTATATTGATTTATATTTTATTTTACTGTTCATGTATTCTGTTAATTTCGATTCAATCTGTAATTTTGGTTATCTTTTATAATCTGTATCAATGATATATTGATGCATATTTTCTGAAATTTTCGAGCAAGCTTCGAATAATTTTTCCTACATTAGTACCACCACATAGATTGTAAAAACCAACAAAAAAATTTAGCCAAACGAGTAAAAGAAAAAGCAGTGGGTATCTGTAGTTATGTAGCCCCGCTGTATGTTGAAAGATCATACAGCTAGTGAAGAAATATAAATCTTAATTAATTTAATTGACAATGGATTGAAATTGCATTCGTGTCAAATTCAAGTTAATCATGTATAATTTGAATTGACAGGTCATACAAAAACTTAAACAATTATCCGTATCTTTTTCCAATTACGCGAGTTAAACCCGTCAAGAATTCCTCAATGTTGTAGTGTACCCTTGCACTACAGGGTTGTAGTGCGGAAAAACAACGTAATTTTTACTATAATTAAAGCTGCTTAGAGATTTTTCAGACTAATTTAAATCTAATTAAGTTCTACACGGTTTTAAATATAGACAAAACTATTTTGCTACACTACAAAATTTTTGAATTTACCCAATTTAACTCGCCTCAACAGTAATTCTCTAACTCTATGTCTGGTCCGAGTCGTGTTGACGGATCCTATCCAAAATTCCCATCCCTAATTTTTTGCTATACAAAACCGAGCTAAATTTGGACAAATTATCAAAATACAACTTTCTCAATACCACTCACAAACCCAATATTAAAACCAAGTTCAATTTGCATAGTTTCTCATTCTTTGAGATAAAACGTCTATTTCTTTTCTTTACTTATAATGATAATTATTTCCTTTATTTTCTTTCCTTACTTTTTTTATTTCGTAGATCTTTCTTTTGTTTGTTATTTTGTCATTATTATTTGGCTCTTTGTTGGGGTTCCTAATCAAGTTATGTTAAAATATTATATAATAGCATCGTTATGTCTGACTTTGATCCTACACATAGAACTCTGGTTATCTTGTGGAATAAATAATGAAATTTTGAGATGTACTTCTCCCAAAAAAAAGAACGACGTAGAGACACATATGTTGATAGGTTTTAAGTAAATGTTTCCTCAAACACTCACTATTTACTATTATACAATATTTTAACATAACTTGACCGGGACAAAACGGCTAACAAAAGCAAGCCTACAAGGCTGCATAGTCCTATATCCACATCGGAACAGTATATATGTATTTCAAAACTAACATTCAAAACTAAAGACTTCGGCTTAAGCGCAAAGCCAAACCTTTTTGTTTTTGACGACCTGAAAAAAAAAATTTTGAAAACTCCATAAGCCGAAACTCGTGTGAAACACATCATATCCAGCAACACATTAAATCATAGATACTACTAACTCATATAAAAACATTGTTATACTTTCTGCTTCCAAACATGTAAAATGTTCTTTCAGGATATTCAAGATATCATCTTTCGCTATTAACATCGATTTCACACATTTTTCGCGAATAAGTTTCAACCAGAATTTAGAGGAGCGGCCTCTAAACCGTAAAAGGGAATGGCGTCAAACCATTGGAATACCTGGTCAATATTCTCCAACCTTATTACTCTAATCTAATTTGGCTTTTTACTGTCCTCAAGTAAGGACACTTGCTCAGATATATCGACAAAAGAAAAATATGCATTTCATCAAATTAATCAATATCCATGATGCTATTTAGGGAAAAAAATATTCCTAAAGTACTTCAACATCAACAGTACTTTTAAACAAAAACATATAAACAAGATATGTATGTTTCACCTTGTCCTTGGCAACGCAGCTAACTACACACGTTCGCACTATTACCAACTCAATGATCAATAGCTCCTAAAAAAATTCAAAAGGAATGCATCACTTTCAAAGGTACTACGTCCGTAACACGAACGACTATTTCCCTATCTCAATATTTCAAGTAACTTAGTCCATTAGAGGTAAAATGGTCACATTTCTCTTTTGCAACCCTAAATAATCTAGTCCAGAACATTAACTTAGGTATAGAAACTCAATTGTTCATTCATAGAACCAATTAAAACATTAAGACTATTATTTGACCTGTTTTAGAAAATCTATCACCCTTTGATTGTAAAAATCGTAACTCATTCATACTAAGTCCTAAAATTAAAATCAACGCCCAGAATTTCATAACTCAAAGAAATATTCTCAGTAAAAATTTCAGTTTCATAAGTGGAAGGAATGTTCCTCAGAAATTAGAACAAGAATGGTCGTTGTCAATTTCTGTTTTTCACCCAGACAACTTCATTTTCAAAATTCACCAAATATTGTAAATTTATCCAAAAAACTTGATTCTAACACGAAAATACTCCTAACTTAAAGATATAGCTCCTGTAAAAATAGTATGTCCATTCAGATTGTAGAAAATTTCCAAAAGCAAAATAAGTCAGTAAGTCCCAAATTCGATTTTCCAGATATAGTCAGAATTAAAAATTTCATAACTAACTCTATGTTACTCTGATTTTTATGTTTTTGGTACCAACATCTTCGTATTGAAACGTACTATAAAAGTTGTGAAGACATGAAAATTTGATTCACAGCTTAAGAAATTCCAAATTATGAATTTCTAGTCAAATATCAAGATGTCCTGTAAACTCTTGTTGTTCTAACTTAACTTCTTTCATAGTAATGAACTACTGACATCCTAAAACCATGTATATATGCTAAGAAATCATAGATTTATGGTGTCTTAATCTCAGTTATTCACCTGAAATTAGCTAGGAGAGAAGCTACTAAATTGAATCTAAAGTTTTTGGCGAGTATTTGAGTTTTTCGTCGAGAATCGGTGAGAATTTTAGTCTACTGCTGGACAACAGTCTACTTCTCCTTTCTTTTCTATTTCTTTTCCTTATTCTTCTTCTTTTTCCCTTTTTCTCTTAGCCGTTTCTTTCTCTGTAGTTTGTATGTTTTGTTTGTCTTTTTCTTTATTCTTAACTATGTATATGATCTATCTAAAGATATACATATATATCTACTATACAAATACACTTGTCATCTAATGCTTTCTAAAGGTGGCAGATTGCCCAAGTGACCCAACTCTCCCACTTGACACTTAGCCATACACGTGTGGCTAATTTCGGCACCAAGTTTGCGTGCGGCTCAAAAAATTGTTCGGTTCTGAACTCAGAAAAATATAAAATTCGGGTGGTAATAGGAATAAATTATTCTAGGGATAATTCTATTCTCAAAATTTTAAGAAAAATTTGAAACATCGAGATTCAAATAGGCTGGTCTCTCAACTTTAAAGAGTATTTGTGACTTTGTTCTCGGCCGATGTGTAATATCGGTCATGAGTCCTCTTCGCCCTAATATTCTAACGTAAAGGCTCTCATAGTTTTATAATTAGGCATTGGGTGACTTAGACGCATTGGTCGATCATTGACCCTTGAACCTACGGGTTTGGTCGTGACACACAAGGAGGAAGATATTCAGCAGACTTGGTCCCAATACGACATCATACACGATCACCTCATATCATCCCCCTTCACTAGAAAAATTGACAGAGTCCGCCCTCCGCACAGTTTCAACCCACCTAAGTTCACTAAATACGATTAGAAGACGGACGCTTACCTCCACTTGGTTCACTTCCAACAGTTGATGTCTCTCTGTGATACAGACGCAGAGTGATAGATTCAATTTTATGATGGGGCTATAGGAAATTCGAATGGAAGCTTCAAACAATGAGAAGGGTTCGAGTTTGAAAAATTGTGAAGCACCAATGATCACAACAACCAAGAGAGTGTCACTTGCTGAAAAGTTGAACAGTGACAATAATATGCATAAAGAAAGTGAGAAGGTAGGGTCATAGTTAGCAAAGAAGTAATCCTTAACTAGTACTCTATTGAGGGGGTGACCAGGTAGCAAAGGGCGCGTATAGAAGGATATTATGTTACAGGTGAAGTAACTCTTGCAAACAATCCGAAAATTCTATCAAAACAACACTATGTGTTGAAAAAGAATGTATTTTAAGTGAGACCATTATGATCCATCCATCCTTCCCTGAGAATTTTTTATATGTAGATAGCAAGTCTTACGTGAAACAAGCACTTTGATGATAAGTGTATGCACCCTAGTAAGAGGGTGCAAGATGATGGTTATCCGGACATGAAGTGCAGCCACTCCGGTAAGGGAGTGCAAGTCGGTTGATGGTAAGGATGAGATTAGCTACCAAAAACCTAGCACAATAAGAAGCCAACATTAGAGAGACAGATATGCAATTGGATGAACTACCAAGAGCATGGTCCACAAAAGGGTAAAAATGGCTAATTGTTGTTTTTATCCATGTGTTTTACAAGGGCTAATCGAGAAGATCCCAAATTGATTTCGGATTTATTCAAAGAAGATAACTCGTGGTCTAAGTTCTTAGCATTTCCTCTTCCTATGGCTATAATTATGTGTATTCATACATAACATTGAATCTGGCAATAAAGGCAGAGAGAATTAGTGGTTTAGAAGTACTCTGAGAAGAGTGATGAGTGAAGTGAGAGAGTGGTGTTGAGGATCTGTATTCTAGAGTGGTGTTGAGGATCTGTATTCTTTTTCCTCCGATAGTTTATGTAAATTATTATGTATTGTCAATAGAGTGAAATTTTCTCTCAAGTATTGTTAAAAAAAAACGTTTGTAATTTTTCAATTTCTTACTGTGCCTATAATCATCTGTGTGCGGTCTTCCCATCTTTTCAAATCTTGTTAGGCTATTCTTGTCGATCTCCTTTACAGATACTTGCTTCTTTAGTCACATTTAAAAAGATTTGGGTAAATTATACTGACCTCCCCTATGATTTCTAGCAAGTGCAGGTATTTGTTTCTTTAGTCATATTTAAAGAGATTTGGTAATTTACATTGACCTCTCCTATGATTTCTGATAAATGCAGGGACCTCCCCTGATATTTTGAAAAATGCAATGACCTCCCCTACTTTACAAACTATTTAACCGATTCTCCCATACCGTTAACTTTCTACAAACACAGTTAATTTTAATGGATAAAGTACCAAAATGCACCCATTAGTCTTTTTATCTATTTTGTTGTATATACTTAGTTGATTTATGTATGTGTATGTATAATACATTGTATAACAATATTTACGTATGATATGTGTGTGTTATATAACTATATTTATTATATTTTATTTATTTTTTATCAAGTTTGTACAAATAAATATGCATATTATATTTTGATAACTATTTTTTTTACAAAAATTATATTTACCACTTAATGTACCTTGTTATATTTATATTTCCTATGTATATTTACCTAATAAAAGCACATATATATTTTATCCTATCTCATAAAATAATAATTATGATTTTTATTAATTTAATTTTTTAATATTTCAATTCATTTCT
This sequence comes from Arctostaphylos glauca, assembly GCA_019985065.2. Classification (NCBI taxonomy): domain Eukaryota; kingdom Viridiplantae; phylum Streptophyta; class Magnoliopsida; order Ericales; family Ericaceae; genus Arctostaphylos; species Arctostaphylos glauca. The sequence continues at coordinate 14,979,304 of JAHSPW020000013.1, forward strand.
CTTATTCGAGCTTTAAATGATTAATCAAATTAAATTTGAGTCATATAAGTCAATTTGTAAAATTACTTACGCATCTTAAATTTTAGTAATCATTATTTAATTTTATAAAAAGTATTATTTTTCTTAATGAATATCATTATTTTCATATTATATATGTATTTTATCCAATAGAAAACACATTATATCTTAACTATTATATCAAAAAAATAATTCATGAGTTTGTTTTCAAAAAAAAAAAAAAATGCAACTTAGCAATAACATAATATTTTTTTATTTTCTTTGATCGTTGAACTTAACTTTGGTTAATTTATATAATTTTATTTATATATTACATTTAGTAATTGAAATAAATTTTTTTTTGACTTTATCTATTTGATTAGTTTTATTTTTTACATGTATTTTATATGCGGAAAGTACATATATATTATTAACTCATCGTACTTGATTTTTTTACATTGTAAAAGTTGACCGGAGAACCAAAGATTTTTATAGGTATTTTAGAAGATTATTTTTCACTGTCTTAAGTTTATTTAGCATCTTCTTATCTGAAATTTTTTTAATTTCAGTCCATATTTATATGAGTTTTTGATCCTCTCGTCGCGACGAATAAAAAAACACAAAAAATTATACAAAAAATTGTAAAACAAAATATAATGCCCAAACTATCAAGTTTTGTTCCGAGACCTAAAGATGTTTACTATATTAGAAGATAACATGACAATAAATGAATAAAAATAATTTATGTCAATAAATAAATATAATGACATTTGTCCCACAATAACATATTTTATTCTTAGCCTAAGGATGCTTCCGGTATTAGATAACATGTCACTAACTAAAAAAAATTACATCAATAAATAAAAAACAGTTAACTATTGCATTTGTTAAAAAAATAACTAAAATAAAAGAAATTACATACCTTTAGTGAGGTGAAAAGAAAAACCAAAATTGTATGTCTTAGAGAGTTTTTTTTCCCTTATTATAGCCATAAAATATTTTAGTATTTTACAAAAGTATTATGGTGACCTCATAAAAAACTAACTATTTTCTAACAAAAGCTAACGGTAAGGAGATAAAACTATAATTGTTTCAAAAATAAGAGAGGTGATACTTTGCGAAACCTCAGGAGAGATTCCTGCAATTATTAGAAACCTCAGGGGAAATCAGTGCATTTTACTCTAATAATTATGGGTCGGTGGCCGCCTCTTATCTTCTTTTATTCATAAAAAAATAAATCCTTATTTTTTGAACTGTGTGATCCAACAGAGGGTTGATTAAGGAGGAACAAGTGGGGTCCACATATTCCTTGCTTCAAAAACAGATAATCAATGAAATTATAATCCAAGTACGTAAATAATTGAGAAGAATGAAATATAGACTCTATTCAATTGTCTTGTTTTCGGAAAAAAATAAAGTGAAGTAAAATAAGAGAAAATAAAATTTATTTTATTGTGTGTATTTATTTGACAAACAAATCTTGTAAGAAAACAAACATTTACTTGGTCATTTGTCAAGAAAAGAAAAAGAGCAACAATATTTTTTTTTAATTCAATGATTAGATGTAAACAAGATTAATTTTGAAAGCATATATTTTTAAAATTTTCCCTTTCAACCATCATAAAACTCATCCATAAAAATTAAAATATTGTCATGCAAGTTTAAAATTAAGGAAAAAAACATATATTTTTATTCGACAAAGTTACACAAATAACAAGATGAACATATGCTTTCATTCTACTGACAAAACTAACGAGAGAAATAATATATATTTGATATTTTAGATATGTATATTATATATATAGAATAAATATATTAGATATCTATATAATATATTAGATAGATACGTACATAATATATAAAATACGTTAAAATAATATATGTATAAAAGTCTAAAATATGCATAAAATAAAATATATGAATAAAAATATATTAAACATGTATAATATATGTACTACTGTAATTTTTTGATATATTGTACCATCTAAAAAGAAAGCAAAGTATCCTAAATATAGTATATCGTAAAACACATATATAGTTATTGTACCGCTTGGTCTACACTTAATTAAATTAATTATTTTTATTTATATCTAATTTTTTCATATTTATTATTTTTTATCAATATTTTATGGAATATTAGTTCGTCTCGATAAAACATCTAAAAAATATAAAATTATATTCAAAAGGTAAAAAAAAAAATACTAAATATGAACAATAAGCTAAAAATACCATGTGATTATTTTTACAAATATGAAAAATAAGCTAAAAATACCATGTGTTTGTTTTTTTATTTTTGGACATAATTTTATCCTTTTTTAAAATTTCTTGTCAAAATAAATAAATAACCCCCAAATAAATTGATACAAATTAAAAAGTTCAAATAAGGTACAAAAATAAAATATTAATTTAATAATTACCACAGTTCAAATAAATTTCTTAAAAAAATTTTGCAACGCATAATCCTGTGAATTTAAAACAAGACGTGATTTAGAGGAAAGTAAATTACAGTGAAAAAATTTTAAGTGAAGGTGTGACACCCCAGTCAGGTCGTGGTGCCAGCTGTAATGCCGGCGTCCGGAAAATGAAGTCTCAGTAGGACGTCCGGATGGGTGGTCAAAGTTCCTACATCGCTTGGTGGATGTATGTTCAGTAGTATTTATAAGATTATGAACCTTTCTTGTACAAAGCCTTTTAAAGCCGTGATGGCGCCAACACCAAATGGAACTTCACAGTTAAGCGTGCTCACACTAGAGCAATCCAGGGATGGGTGACCTACTGGGAAGTCCATGGGGTTTGGGCGACAAAAGCGGATAATATTGTACAGGGCGGGAGCGGATGGTTACAAATGGTATCAGAGCCTGCACCAACCGAAAATGTGAGAAATTTCGGCCACACACGAGGACGTGTGTTCCTAAGTGGGGGAGATTGTGACACCCCAGCCAGGCCGTGGTGCCAGCTGTAATGCTGGCGTCCGGGAGATGGAGTCTTAGTAGGACGTTCGGATGGGTGGTCAAAGTTCCCACATCGCTTAGTGGATGTATGTTCGGTAGTATTTATAAGATTATGAACCTTCCTTGTACAAAGCCTTTTAAAGCCGTGATGGCGCCAACACCAAATGGAACTTCACAGTTAAGCGTGCTCACCCTGGAGCAATCCAGGGATGGGTGACCTACTGGGAAGTCCATGGGATTTGGGCAACAAAAGCGGACAATATTGTACAGGGCGGGAGCGGGTCGTTACAGAAGGACTCACTACTTTTTTAATAACTGAACACCAAAAAATTATTAAACAAATGTTTTTTTATCTTTTCTCATTATTTTTTGACAACTGAACGATGCCTATGGAAATGAAGTAAAAGCTCGAGAAGAATGTCAGCGAACAGAGAACAAGAGAGGGAAATGAAAATGACCCAATTAAATAATAATAGCCCAACTTTGAAATGGCCCAATTTGACAGTGATTTCCAAACTCTTTTTATTCAACACACGGGTTAACTAACACATCTACCTGGTGGTATATTAAATAGCCTCCCCCTAAAGCTAATCAGGGCAATGTCTTAGTAATAAAATATCAAAATGCCACTCCTTACTTATTTAGGCTCTGACTGAATGAGAAGTTAAGGAGTGCCTTAATTGAGGGTGGACATGCTCTTAACCCCTTGAGTGGCAAAAAAATATAGGGGTGTGTTAATTAGCCCACCTAGAACAACCCTCCTGTAACTAACCCACCCTCCTTAGCTTAAAAAATGATCAAAATATCCCCACCCCACTCTTTAATATATACTTATAAGTTTAATATAAATATAAATATAATGTACACACACACTTATAAGTATACTTATATGTATATTGAAAATATATATATAAGAAAAATATTCAAAATATATATATATATAATATAATCTAACAATATATTTATATATATAAGAAATATAAAAGTATACTTATATATATATTACAAATATATAAGGGTGTGTGTATAAGAAATCTATACTATATATTATTGTTTTCCATGAGAGTTGTCCTGAGAACGATAAGTGTCAAAAGTTAATTGCTTTGTGATCAAACTTTTTAAATACTACACTAACAAAAATATTGAATGAATTTTTTTAATTCAAATTTAAAAACTTGTCATATTTCATATATGACATTTTTATTTCCATAACTTTTTCTACTTATTTATATCTACACATACACATACAGTTTATATTTTTATGTATTTAAGCATAATATTTTAAAAAATTACGCAAAGATTGATTTTCAAAATGAAAGTACAAATAAATAGACTTACTTATACAAAAAAAAATGGTAAACAACTTCTTTCAAACAAATAAATATATAATCATATCAATTTTCATTATTCACGAATTTGATTTTTTTTTAAAGTATTACCTCTTTAGTAATTTTTGTTTATTTTTTATAAATAAATTTTATAATAAAAAATTTAAAAATTATATGAATAAGGGTAAAGATAGATGTGTATAATACTAAAGAAGGTTGCGAATAAACTGTAGTGGCATCGCAGGGATGTGCCTGGATTAGATTGAGTGAGTTGAAGTACATTTTAATCAACTCATCCTAGACATGTTAATGTTTCGTCTACTCATTGCAAAAATTACACATCTTTAAAGTCGACGAGTTGGCTAATCTTCTAAATGATTTTAATTTGGTCAATTAAGTAGATTAACTGTTAAAATAAATTCAAATAAGGTAAAATAGAAAGACAAAATATTAAAAAAAATTCATTCTTTAGACTTTTTTATTTTAAAATTTAAAATAAAAGACATAAATAGGTCACTTAATATTAAAGATAAGGACAATAAAAGTGAGAGATTATACTAAGTATGTTTTAATTTTGTAAGATGGGTAGTATTTATCCTGATAATATCTTTACGACAAATTGAGTTGGATAATATGCGAATTACTAAATTTTACTTGCATTCATACTCACTTCTTGATGTTAAATTGGATAAAATCTTAATTATACTAGGAATTCATAATTTTATAAAGACTGAAAAGTATCTTAATTAGATCTTTTATATGCTTCTTAGCTAGAATTTTAAGTAGGTCATTGTAGTATAATATTATAATTATTAAATTTTTAATAGAGCATTAACTAATTTTGCAAAGATAAAAAGAAAGAAAAGTAGGTAGACAAATATTGCATTAACTAATTTTGCAAATTTATTTATTTATTTTGTTATTCTATTCTAAAAAAATATTGAGATTATTTTTATAGTAAAATGATGAATAAAGTGATAAATAATTAGCCAATTTCTTTTTCAAAAGTTATTCTTATTTAACTTAAACTATCACAGTTCTTGAAATTTGATATTTTTTATTTTATTTAGAGGTTCTAATTTAGCCGTTAAAATATTAATTTCAATATTTCATTAAAAAAGAGTTTAGAATAAGATATTTGAAGACTTTCAAGTTGCACATGCTATAAAAATTACATATTTTATATTATATTATTACGGTAAGAATTTATTATTAAAATCTTTTAAAAAATATAAAATTGACATGATAAAATATTACTCATTTTATTTTACAGGTCTTGTGCATAGAACGAGTTTTCGCTAGTATATAAAATTAGAAATATATAAGAGAGAGAGAGAGAGAGAGAGAGAGAGAGAGAGAGAGAGAGAGAGAGAGAGAGAGAGAGAGTGTGTGTGTGTGTGTGTGTGTATTAACATATATACTTAGAATATATATACGTAAGTATATTTATAGGGAAATACTATGTAGACCAACACTTTTTTAGACCAATATTAGACCAACATCTAAACTCTTCATTCCTGATTAAATTTTAATGATCCGAACCGTTCAATATGTTTAAAACATGTTTTTAAGAGTACCCGCGAGAAATCAATTCAAAATATTACCAAAAAGAGCTTGATCCAAATAGTGGTCCATAAATCAGTTCCCATCATATTTTAACCCACTTCTTGGATCAAGCCTTTTACGGTAATATTTTGAGCTGATTTATCGCGGGTACCCTTAAAAATATATTTTAAACACATTGAATGGTTCGAATCGCTAAAATTTAATTAGGAATGAAGAGTTTAGATGTTGGTCTAATATTAATCTAAAAAAGTGTTGGTCCCTTGAGCTTTCCCCATATATATATGGGAAAAGCTATATAGACCAATACGTTTTTAGACCAACATCTAAACTCTTCATCCCTGATTAAATTTTAGAGATCCGAACCGTTCAATGTGTTTAAAATATGTTTTTAAGGGTACTCGCGATAAATTAACTCAAAATATTATCGAAAAGGGCTTGACCCAAACAGTGGTTTATAAAGTAGTTCATGTCAGCATTTTTAACCACTGCTTGGGTCAAGCCCTTTTCGATAATATTTTGAGTAGATTTCTCGCGAGTACCATTAAAAACATGTTTTAAACACATTGAACGGTTCGAATCATTAAAATTTAATCAAGAAAGAAGAGTTTAGATATTGGTCTAAAAAAGTGTTGGTCTTTTGAGGGTATATATATGTGTGTGTGTGTGCGCGCACGCATATATGTATGTATATAGTCCCCTTCTAATAAGAGATCTCTTATTTTGCTACGGTGCGGACCTCCTATTTTTTGACCAAAATTTGATAATCCAAAACCGTTCAATGTGTTTAAAATATATTTTTAAGGGTACTCGCAAGAAATCGGCGTATAGTGTGTGTATATGTGTGTGTGTGTGTAATTTTTGAAATAATAGATTAAATCCATGAAAAAAGACAAAAATATCTTTTGACAGTTTAATACATCTTCCCATTATCTAACACATTCAAATTAATCCTGCATCCTATCACTGTGTTATTTAACACCCACTTCATAAAAATTACATAAATGTGGGTCACCGACTCACCATGTCTTATTTAACACACTTGGCTATTTAATACACTCGCTTATCTGACACACAAAAAACTAAAATGGCATCCAATCAGACCCTAAATAATTGTCCCTATCTTTCTTCAGTAATAACAAAAATTCTCGTACCTAATTTTTTGCTATACTAAACCGAGCTAAATTTGCACAAATTATCCAAATAGTGAAACTCCCGGGCGGTACTGGGCAGTAAGTCCGGTACCGCAGCCAAACAAGGCATGTCAGAGTCCGTTCCGTTCCGGCCAAGATTTTGACTGGTCGGGGCTGATCCGGTCGATTCCGACTATTCTAACGGCGTATCGAATCTAGGCCGAGGCTATAAAGAAATAGAAAAAAATAGAGAGAGAGAGGGGGCGGGGGGGGGGGGGGGGTAGAGTCTTTTCCAGTACGGTGAGGTCGAAGTTCTGTTGACATCGCAAAAATTGAATCTATTCGATTTCTCTGTTAGAAAGATATAAAACGGTGGATGAGAGAATTTTTAAGAAGGAAGATGAATAGATGATGGAACAAAGAGAGATAAAAAGAGAGAGAAGGAAAGCGTGCGAGAAAAATAGAAAAAGAGGAGGAAAATCTATCATTTTGAAAAAAGAGAGGGGGCGGTTGTGGGAGTGTGTGCACGGGTAGTGTAAAAATCTAAAAAAGATTTGACTAGTTGGATTTAAATTGAAGGTCATTATTGATTATTGTAATATTATTATTAATTAAACTATTTTGAATTTAAGCTTATTAAATCATATATAGAAGTTACATGATAATATTTTAAATAAATAGGACACATTAAAATGTAAAATAATTTATACACTATTAAATTTAATTTTAATTTAAAATTTTTAACTAATATAGTTTTTTTTAAATATTATTTAAAAAATTTATATTATTTTTTAGTGATATATGCGAAACGGTACGCCGGTACACTCCGGTACCAACACGTATCGTACCATAACAAGATCGGTACATTTGCCGGTATGAGATTGATAATTTTGGGCCAAATGGAAAGTTTAATTTGTATGGTTCTCATTCTTTAAAGCATAGTGAGATAACACCTTTATTTCTTTTCTTTACTTAAAATGATGATTGTTTCCTTCTTTTTTTTCTTACTTTTATTTTATTACGTAGATCTTCATTTGTACATCACTTTTTCATTATTATCCGGCTTTTTGTTGGGGTTCTTGTACATATGATTGTGGATCATGCACAAGAACTTCCTCAAACAACTAATTATTCTATTTAGTGTCTTTGAATCTATACTAATATCAAAGGGTTATTGAATTTAGTGTTACTTTAGAAATGAAGACAGGTCACAAAAATGATTTTTATTATTATACTTAAAAAAATTTTAAATTAAAATGAAAAATACTCTCACTTTAACTATCATCGGCAAATCAATAAATAATTATCTTAGTAACTATCTACTCTCAGTAACGGCTCAACCATTAGGCAAGTTGGCTCAGTCTAAATCCCCTAATTTTTAAAGGCCTCACAGAATTTTCATCTATATACAAAAAAGTCAAAGGAAAAGTAAAAATAGAAAGAGAAGAGTTTCCTTTTTAATTTCCCAAATCTGCAGCCACGTCTCTCTCTCTCTCTCTATGTGGAAGAAGAAGAAAAAAGCGGGCTTTTACTCTAATACTCTTCACTCTCCAACTCTTTTGAAGAAGAAGAAGGAGAAGAAGAAGAAGAAGAAAAGGGCCTTCATAACATTTATAGCACGGAATTATTTTACAAATATGAAAAGGTAAATCAATTTATGTGTATATTTTCTATTCAAATTAATTTTTATTTCAATTTGACCTCTAATATTATGATAACTTTATTGTGCAGGTTAGACATTAGAAGTTTTTTAATGATTGAACCATTTGGAAGCCGAGACAATTAATGTAATGCTTCGAATTTTGAACATGTTAAAAAAAAGAGTGAAGTAACTAAAATATCATCATTATATTGAAATACGAGTTTGATATAAGAGATAGTCAAAGTACATTTCAAAAGAGACTATTTTCATAAAAAATATTTTAAAAATAAAATCAGAACAGTCTAAACTAGTCTAAGTGATATACGGCTCTACCGTGTCTTCTACAGGATAAACGTCATCGTAAGGTATATAATCCGGTCCGGCTCCATCGTTGTCGGTACTTGGTTATCAAACACCAGGGACATGAGTAAGTTGGGCCTTGAGTTTTAACACTCAATAAGTTACTCACCCTTAAGTTTCCTTTTGAATATTTTATCATAATAACATGATGTGCAATATATAAGAGTATAAAAATATTCAAGGTCTAACCATGCGATAAGATAAGTGTAGAAACAATAAGTACATGCTTTAAATCAAAATAGTATAACTAAATTATTAGAGTAATTATTACAGTGAATATCAGTTCTAAACATTCCATGAGTCCCCGACTTGAATAAGATATTCTAAAATATGTCCACGTCGTATAATTTCATCAATTGTTCTAAGAATTACCTCGTCATTTATTTCAAATAGACTTTTCTAATATCAATGACCTTGTCATATATTTCGAATCAACATTTCTAATTTAATATATATCGAGTATGGTACTCTCGAAAGATAACGATCCCGATCGCCTGGCCAACCTATGCTTCCCAACCATCAAGCGCCCTTCTCCCAATCGTAATGTTCACAATCAATATGCTCTTCCTAATATTATATCATTTCGCTGCTGTGCCTGACAATATAATTTTAAAGTTTAAGAAGGAGACTATTAAACTAAAAAATGCACGATAGGACTAGATATAACTTCAGCTCAAGCGTAACTTGGCTAAACGCATGACACAACTAAGATATAGCGCTTGGGTGATATGAAGTTTGGATCTATCACACCTTTTGATTAAAGTCAAAGATCAGCTCAAGTCACATCACAACAATAAGACACGCATAATAATCCCACGGAGAATATATCCATAACAACTAATCGTATGTCATTATCAATATGTTTATATTCAGGTATCGTTTATATTCAGGTATCCACGAGACACCTTAAATATCAACATTTAATTATCGTCCAAGTAATCAAAGTACATTCATGTATCTCATGCTCAACAAATATTTAACGATCGAACGGTAATTACGCAACAATAAGATGTTTACTAAATAGGTTTTGATCCACTAAACATAAGAATTTTATTTAATAATATGCATTAGAAGATAAATATATTTATAAAATGAGTTTATAATAATTTTTATAATTTTTCGAAAAGAGTAAAAAGGTAGCTAACTGAAAAGACGTAAAGTTTTAAAATGATATTTTTTTACAAATTAATTTAAGTGATAATTGATAAAATAATTAATTCTATAATATCTACAACAAGTTTTAGTTATAATCATCATCATAATAATAAAATAAATCTAAGATTTATTATAACAGGGGTAAAATCCATAATTTTATAAAATATAGGGTAAAATCATATATATCGAACATTAACTAATTCCAATCAAAATTTCATCCGAAAGTCCATCCAGTCGCAGATCCAATCGTCCAGACTTGCACCCGGATTGAAATCCGGATTGGTGACTGGACCTGGAAAAAATTTACAGTTTTTGTAACTCGTGATTTTTTCTCCGGTGATGCATCGTTAAGCTTCTAATTACATGAAAACACTCAAAATTGGTTCAAGAGGAGGAACTTACAATTGGTTCAAGATTTGGTAAAGTTTCAGATGCTGGGTCAATTTGGCAAAATTTCTTCAAAACTTTTTTTCCTCTTCTTTTTTCTCTTACTTCTTGCTCCAGTAGGTGGTGGTGTTTGTTAGAACTAAAGGATAGAGCTCTATTTATAGGGAAAGAAGGAGGAGGGAGGGATGGTTAATTGGGATGTGGTGGTAGGATCTGATGGTGGGGGATGGTGTAGCCATGGATGTTGGCTTTGCTAAGGGAGGCTAGGCAGAGGTAGGGGAAGGCTGCAAGGGGTAGGTTGGGAGGTGGTGCAGCTAGGAAGACGAGTTTCCCTTAATTCTCTACTTGAAGAAACATTCAAAATTAAAAGACCTAAGTCTGCTGTTGCTGCAAAATGAACTTGTTTATCATAAAGAGATTTGTCGTTTCTGACCCTGCTTCGGGAAGGTGACGAGAGAAGGGACAGGGAGGAAGAGGGTGACAAAGAGAGAGTGAGAGAGAGTAATATATGTATATATACTGTGTGTGTATGTATAACTTATATATATAATATAAGTTAAAAAGTATTTAAAGTATAAATATTAAATACTTTAAATAAAATATAAAAGGATATTAAATATATATAACATATAAATACATATAATAATATACATGATAAAATATATCGATATTTTTAGGTATGCACATGTAATTAAATTATATACGTGGAGGAATTAGTGAAATACGCTCGAATTATATATTAAATTAATTATAATTACAAGTCATTACAATTAAACTACGAGCTACCGTCAAACTAGGTTTTATTCTTCTACTCTATTTTGGCTAGTAGAAGTCAAAAAATAAAATATGGAACATAAAAGCCTTCTTCAAAATTTTTGTCTAAGACCATCGACTGTATTGAGTCACCATTGTCTTTTCTTATTATTACACCTCATGATTTGGTAACTACTATATTTATTCTTCTCCACATTCTCTGTCCATGTGTACTTAATTTCTCATATTTTCAATCACTAACTCTTCAACATTTGAATTCGACAACCAGGGTCTATTTTTTATTTAATCATCGACTTACATACGCATCACGCGTGTTCCGCGTCTAATTACTTATAACTACATTTTTACCAATTGATAAAACTAATGAGGAAAATTTTATCATCCCCAATGATGCATATATTCACGGGTGGAAGTACAGTGTGCCTCCATAGTCCTATAGCCCAGGTGAAATATATATATATATATATATATATATATATATATATATATATATATATTCCTGTCAGCATTTATCAAAAACTATTTAGATCAAGTTCTTCTCGATATTATTTTGAGTCGATTTCTTGCAGGTACTTTTAAAAACATGTTTTAAACACAATGAACGGTTCGGATCATCAAAATTTAGTCAGAAAATAGGAGGTCCACACCGTAGCAAAATAAGGGATCCCTTATTAGAAGCTCACTCTCTATATATTATATATATATATATGTATATATATAATTTTAATACATGCAATAGTTTCTTATTATTTGTAGTCCAACACATTTTTTAACTCGATTCTTTTTAGCTCTGAATAAATTACAAATTACATATAGATCCCTTTGTATGGTATATATAGTAATTTAGTCCTTCCCTTTTTTTCCCTAAGAACTCTAAAATTTTAGTGTGGCGTTCTTATATTTCCTCCACCCTTTATTCTCGAACAAAAGAAAAGTTCAACAAATGAAAAAGTAAAAGGTCATCAAAGAATTTAAATAGGGGAAAAAAATAAGTTAGATTATAATATAGAAAAATGATTTGTAAATATTTAAGCAACACATAATATATTTTAGCAAGTACAACAAGTTTGTTTATTTTTTTATTCTCATCTTTTACTACTTAAAATATGATATTTAGCCTCTATTTTGTATCGCATAAATTAATATATCAAGGGAATTTGTGTAGTAACAACAATAATAAAACACAAGCGAATCTAATCTCACCGGCCAAAGAAAAATTATAATTAAATATGAGATGGAAAACACCAATTGCGCCACAAAGTTTGGCATTTTCCGTGGTGCTTCCAAGAGCAATTCAAGATATGAATTTATAAGGAAAATCATTTTTTATTTGCCTTGAACTTAAAAAGTCATTGACCATCTCTGCTTGTTTTTTTATTTGCATAGTACTGTTATAATGATGCGCCGTCCTCTAGAAAAGTCAAAATCATCATTACGCCCGTCCCCAAGAGAATCTCCTACATTAATATGGATCTTACTAATCATCGTTTAATAAACAACGAATACATATAAATATGATGTCAAATAAATATTAATATTAATACAAATTTTATAAATATATTTGCATATTTATGGATATTAATATACAATTTATAGATATCGATAAATTTTTTATACATTATCCATCTCCTAATTGGCGATAGTTACTATTTTGCTAACAAATCCTCTGGGCCCTGGGTGGAAAGGATGGGACAAATCCTCCAGTGATCCCAAGTATTAAGTTGTCAAGTTTCGACCATATAATGTCTAAGTTTACAGTTCTCTCTGCTCTACCACTCAGACAATCCTTACCAAAAAATATGCACAGATAAAACCTATACGCTTTCAACCAATCAAAATAAAAGTAACGTTCATTCTATTTAAAAGAGGGCGAATAAAATTGTATTCTATATTGACCTGGTTTCCAAAATATTCCGTGAGTAATAGATACAGTGGCACATATATTCGTTGTACATAGAAGACAAAACGATACTAGCAATGCAAGTGGATTAAATAATGTTCCAGTTTTATTAATACTAGCGGCGAAAAACACGCAATGCGTGTGCAAGTCGATCATTAAAATAAGAAGGATGTCCTAATTGACGAAAAATTTGAGCACAGAGAGAGAATATATTCGTTGTATATGGAAGACAAAACGACACTAGCAATGCAAGTGGATTAAATAATGTTCCAGATTTATTAATACTAGCGGCGAAAAACACGCAATGCGTGTGTGAGTCGATCATTAAAATAAGAAGGATGTCCGAATTGACGAAAAATTTGAGCATGGAGAGAATATATTCGTTGTATATAGAAGACAAAACGACACTAGCAACGCAAGTGGAAATAATGTTCCAGATTTATTAATACTAGCGGCGAAAAATACGTAATGCTTGTGCGAGTCGATCATTAAAATAAGAAGGATGTCCTAATTGACGAAAAATTTGAGCATGGAGAGAGAATATGGAAAAGAATAATAATAAGTAGTTACAAAATTATAAAGTGAAGTGATAATGGTAAGTAGTTACTAAAATATCTATTTACTTATTTACCCATAGTAATTAAAGTGAGAGTGATTAATTTTGAATTTGTTTAAGAATAATAATATAAATTACTTTTATAACATGACTTCATTTTTAAAGTCACACCAAAATAGATAACCCTTTCTATTAGTACAGATAAATAGTAGGCTCAATGTTTTTTTTTTTTTTTTTATCAAGACGATTTCTACAACTATTGGGATAGTGGAATAGGAGATGGATTTTTGAGAGCAGAACTGCGAATAAGTTCAATCACTTTATGTCTTAACATCTTAGTTGCTCAACTCTAAGGAGTTAGTTTAGTAGAAGAAAAGAGAATGATTAAGGGTTTGAACTCAAAATTACAATGTCGAATGCCACTAGAACCAATTACAATGGGGCATTGGAGATTTATTCGGTCGTTAACTTTAATATTCGAAGGACTAATCGATATTAAATTGAAAGTAATTTCAAAACCGACCAGATACCTCAATTATTATAAAAGAAAAAAAACATCTCAATTGCCGTTTGAACTAAATTATTTATTGTATTATTTGACTATAATTAATAAAGTGTTTTGTTTGACTTTAGACGAGTAACGATGGAATTGTCCTTGAAGCTTTATGACCCATTTAAGTATATGAGACAAATTAGAAAAAAGAACCACACAAATAAGTATTTTTCAATAAATAAATTAGCCTAAATAGAGTTGTTTTGGGGGCAAAAAGTAAACAAAGGCCAAATTGGCCCTGAACTTTGAGATATGTAAAAAAAAAAAAAAAAAAATCATGGTATTAAAAAAAAATCTCATGTTCTAAGAACTATAGGCTCCATTTGGCTTATAGTTTTTATTTATTTTTTATTTTTATCTTTATTCATTTTTTTTTTGCATTTGTTGTTTAAATTTTAATGTTTTGTAGTTTATTGGTCCGTCTTGGTGAAAAGATTCTAATGAGTATAAAATTATGTCCAAAAGTTAAAAAAAAGTCACTAAAGACGATGAATAATTACAAAAAGCTCTGTTTTTTATTTATTTTTGTCTTTTCTGAACTTTTTTCAAATTTGGCCGATGGTTAATAACTTTTCTGAAAGTTCTTGTCGAGATGAACCAATAAATCAAAAAAATTGATGAAAAACAAAAAATTGTAAAAAAATTTCAAATAAAGACAAAAAAAATTTCAATAAATACCACAGTCCAAATGGACCCAATAACTATGCGGCCGCACCAGATGTTGACGTGACAGGTGCCACCTTCTCCGAAATTTTATCTAGAAAAATAAACGAAGAACGCGATGTATGCCATGGTGGGGTGGCTTCTGTCAGTTAACACGGTTTTGCCACATACCCCTTCTTGCTTGGGTTACCGGGTCATCCATCACATGCCAATATGCCATCCCCACACCACCTCTCTCTCTATATATATGCACACCCCTCTCTCTCTAAACGTCTACATACCTCAACACCCAAAACCAGTAAAACTCCATAACCATTTCTCAAAATCCAATATACATAATTTCCACTTCCAAAACCAATGGCATCAACATCTGCAATATCAAATTCCATATGTATTTCATCAATACCCCTGCTTCCTTGTAGGCGACTTAGCCCGCAGCGTCAATCAAACAGAGCTTCGAAAGCAGTCGTTTCCGCATCCAGAAACGACAATTACGGAGGGAGAATGGTGGACGAGAACTTGATTGTTCTGCGGAAGAGAATCCACGAGATGAAGATGATAGAGAGGAACTACGAGCCCCCTGCCCACTGGATGGACTGGGAGAAGAATTGCTATGCGGGAAAAGATGAGTTCATCTGCGAATTAATGGGGTTTTTGCAGACTCAGATGATGAACACAAGGCCGTGTTTGGTTCTGGCTATCATGGCGATTGTTGCTTTGAGCGTGCCGACGTCGGCAGCCGTGGTTTGGTTTCAAATGCTGGAGATGACAAAAGCTGCTTTAGCTGGTTTTCATATTAATTAGATTTATAGAATTAGAAAGAAGTTTGGCTGTGTATTATTCATAACTCAAATTTGTTTGTTTGTTTTTTGATAGTAGTCAAATATATACAAACAGCTCTTGTATATACGTCAAGATTTTGCGTAATTTGCTCTGTGGCTAATTGTTTATTTTTCTCAAATTCTATCATTTCTTTAGGAGAACATCTTTCCTTTCTCTCCATGGGCCCACGGAAAAAATGATTA
Organism: Arctostaphylos glauca; assembly: GCA_019985065.2. Classification (NCBI taxonomy): domain Eukaryota; kingdom Viridiplantae; phylum Streptophyta; class Magnoliopsida; order Ericales; family Ericaceae; genus Arctostaphylos; species Arctostaphylos glauca. Next base: position 14,995,291 of record JAHSPW020000013.1, read on the forward strand.
ATTTTCGCCTTTTTTTTTAAAGGATAAATAGAACCGGATTCCTATATTTGTGGACCCAGTTGATGGGTTCCAAAAGAATTTGATGCAAAAGAGTGCTAATACACATTACTTTAATTTGAACATTATTTTTACACACCACTCAAAATTACGTCGTTTTGTGTTCAGGAAGACCCAAATATATTTTAAACGATATGAATAAAAAACAAATATGATTTTTTCTCATCACAAAACGACGTAATTTTAAGTGATGTGTAAAAATAATGTGCAAAAATGATGTGCGTGTATCATTTTTGTTTGACGCTTTATTTTATCTGAACGAACCCATTTTTTATGTGCTATTTCCCATTTTCCTAGCTTAACTCAACAATCGGCGAATAAGTAATTTTACATATGTGCGTATGTGTCGATCATGTAAAAATAGAGCCAATCTAGAGAAAAACAATTCATGTTACAGTCCACTTAAAAGAGTAGAATGGTGATCAATTGTTCTGAGGAGGGCAGTAGAATAAAGCCCAGAGTATTTTGGGATAAATTTTATTTAGATAAAGATTAAAAATCATAGGCCGATTTAGTTTAGAATGAGAAATTTAAGTTTGAATTAAACTCTAAATGATAAAAAATAACTAGAACTCGTGCTACGCACGGGACATGTAAAATAAAATGAATAATATTTTATTATGTTAGTTTATATTTTTCTTAAAATTTTAATACTAAATTGTTACCGCAATAGTATGATGTAAATCATGAAATTTTCATAGTGTGTGCAACTTGAAACATTTTTAGTTTCTTATTTTAAGCTCTATTTTTAGTAAAACATTAAAATTAATAGCTTAATGATTAAATTTATTTGATCAAGTATTCATTCAACTCATCTCTAGCAAAATTTAAATAAAATATCAAAATGTAATAGTTTAAAATGAATAAGAATAACTTTTGAAAGAAAAATTGTATAATTATGAATCACTTTATCCATCATTTTACTATAAAAATAGTCTCAATATTTTTTCAAAATAGAATAACAAAATAAATAGATTTTTCCCAAAATTAGTTAATGCAATATTCACCTACCTATACTACAATTTTGAAAAATAAATTCAACCTAATATTTAAAATTTTGTAAAAATAAAAAAATATGATATTTATTGAATGAATTTATATTAGTTAAAAATAAATGACCAATGAACTACTTAAAAAATTAGCTAAGAAGCATATAATAGTTCTAATTAATATACTTTTTATCTGTATAAAATTATATATTCATTCCATAATAAAGATTGTTATCCAATTTAATTTCAAGAGACAAGTATGAATTTTAGTAAAATTTAATAATTCGTATATTATCCAACTTAATATGCCGTAAAGATATTCTAAAAATAAATACTATCCATCTACCAAAATTCAAATATACTTAGTATAATTTCTCAATTTGTTGTTATTATTCTTACATAAAGTGACCTCTCTACGTCTTTTATTTTGAAATTTAAAAGCAAAAAAAAAAAAATCTTAAGAAGAAATTTCTTTTAATCTTATGTCTTTCTATTTTATTTTATTTGAATTTATTTTTAACAGTCAACTTACTTAACAAGCCAAATTAAAGCCATCTAGAAGATTAGTCAACTCATCGATTTTAAAAATGAGTGAATAGAAAAAATATTAACGTGTCTAAGATGACTTGATTAAAATGCAACCTCAACTGATTCAATCTAATCGAGGCACATTCCTGTTATAGTACAGTCGATTCATAACCTCATAAATAATAGCAAACACTTTATTATTATATAAATCTATTTTCACTGTTATTCGTATAATTTTTAAATTTTTATTATAAAAGTATTTGTAATAAATAAATAAAAGTTAAAAAAGGTGATACTTTTCTTTAAAAAAAATCAAAGTAATGGATAATAAAAAGTGATATGATTATATATTTTGTGAGTGGGATGATTTAAGAAATCGTGACGGGAAGCTAAGAATCCACTTATCCAGCTGAAGCAATGGTACTCTCTGTTTGTGGACCTGTGATCTGCAAAAGAATAACCCGTCAAAGAGCCCTCTGCCGCTGCGGCAGGAAGACACTCCGATGGTTAAGTCAGGCGAAATCTCACAGGGGAATGGAAAGGCAAGCTAATATTCTCTATTAGCAAGCAAAACTCTCAATATTAGGCATACCTTTTTTGTTCATCTCCAGCTCTATTTATAGACTTTCCATTCTGCTCTAATTCTCTTAGAACCTTCTTTTCCACCGAAGTGTCTTCTGATTGGACATGGATTTCACGTCCATGCCCCTCCTGACAGAGTCTTGTCTTGTCCCATCATATCCGGGGCTCCATACCCTTTTCGGAAGAGCGGTTATCTGTCACTTCCCACGGGCTGCCCGTAATCCTGACCGACTTTCTCAGTTCGGCGGGTCGTCGATCCGCCCTTCTAAGGTCGGCATCTCTCAATACTTGGTTCTGTTGCCCCGATTTGGGGTATGGTCGGCACTCCTCGTGTCGGCAATTATCTCACGCGATCGGCACGTGCTCCTGGATGTGTTACTTGGTATCGGCGAATTCCGACTTTACTCTGAGTGGTCTAAATGTATTTTCTTAATTACATTTAACCCTCGTCAATTGCCCCCTAGCTTCGACTGCTTTGAACCGACCTCGCGAAGTAGTTGAAGCTATATAGTGTACCCATGGCGTCCCTTCTTATTCTTGATCGGCGGTTTCTGAACCGCCTCTCTTGAATTTGCAACGTCGTATTGAAGTCTGGCAGGACAACAGCAGGCTTTAATGGCTTTGGGGCCATGCGCCTCCTGCACGCGTCCCACAGGTGGAGCATCCTCATTGGTGTGGCGTAGGTTTTGACCCGTTGGGCCTTCCTCCCTATAAATACTCGCCCATTCTCCACTTGTAATCTTTCTTCTGCAGTCTTCCATCGTCGCCATACCAGAAAAAGAAAATCAACAACCTTCGTAAGTTTCTTTAATCAGAGCCTTAGGTTTTTCCCTTCCCTTCTTGATCTTTCGTCCCTTACTCTCTTCTATTATGGGAATCTTTAGGCAGTTAGTAAACACGCCGGAAAAAATGGCGGAGTTCCGACGACGGTACAACATCCCCTCTGACGTTGCCGTCGAAATCAATGACCCCCACACTCGTCGTGATGGGAACGACCCCGACGTCCTTCACGTCCCCCTGATGGCGGTTGTCGAGGGTGGAGTCCGGTTTCCACTCAATCGCCTTCTCCGTGAAGTGCTTTGCTGGTATCGGCTCCACCCGATGCAAATCTCCATTAATACGTATAGGATCATCCATTCCATAGTAGAACTGAATAGGCTTAACCATACCGACATAGGACTTCGGGAAATCCGATTTTGCTACGACATGGTTAGGAAAGGCTCTGATGCCTATTACCTGAAGAATAGACCCAAAATAGAGCGGATCGTTACCTACCTGACGGACTCCAACCGCGGTAATGATGATGACTTCCTCATCGTTACCGGTAACTGGGAGATCGGCCGAGGCGAGCCTGAACGCCCCAAGTTCCATATCCCGATCCGGTTCGGAGTCATCCGTTAGTACCCCAACCTTGTCTTTCGTTTCTCCATCTTTCTCCTTGTAATGCCGAACATATCTAGATGCTGATTGCCTTCTTTTGTTCTTTCTTTTGCAGCTTCTAACGCCAACAAGGACCGAAACAAACGGTCGATAAACCTTGAGACTGTTACAAGGGTCGCCCGATATACAGGGTCCTTTGGCTAAAGCTGGGCCCGATCCCCCGAAGTGCTTCTAAGATACGCCGGAAGCTACAGGGGATACATCAAAAAATCCATTCCAGACACCGACTTCATTGGTCCCGATCTTCCAGGGTACCTTCCTGAGCCAGCGCCGACTTCCCCTGCTCAGCGGCCGGCTCCGGTAACAATAGCTGATATCGGGAGTTCCCCGATCTCGTTCTGCTCTATCGGCTCCGATCACAGTTCTTCCCGGTCGCCTGGCAACTGGAATTCGGAGGACGACTTTGAGATCGATCAGAGCCTGGATCCAATGGCCCGAAACCCCAGCGTTCCAAATCTCCGCGAGCTGATGCGGCAAAAGAAGCAGCAACAGTCCGGCGCTGGCCCGAGCTTACCGAGGAGGGAGCCAACCTCTGCATCCGAAGAGGTCTCGGTCGAGGATGACGCTCCCCTCATCTTGAAGCGGAGGGAAAGGGATCCTACTCCGGAGGACCCTGCTACGACAGCCTCGTCGAAGAGGAGCAAGATGGCCGATCAGGCCGAAGCTGTTGAGAGGGCTGCCCCATGGTGCCCTTCCTTGCTGGTGAATGGGATTGATCCCATCACCGTTGCCGACTCGGCGTCCGACCTCGACGTCACGCAAACCCTGACGGGTGCGTTGATGCTTCCCAAGGACGTCGAGCCCTACCAAGGCATCGACGTTCCAACCCTGCTGCGATCCGTGATGGCTCACCAAGTCTTCGTAAGTATTCTGTCTCGGTCAATTCCTGTTTTATTTTTCATTGCAACTTTGAATCTGATGTCATATTCCCGATTTTGTTGCAGGCTGCGCAGAAATCCTTGATGTGCCTGAGCCGTTGCCAGGACTTGGAGACTCGATACAACACTATCGAGTCGGAACTGAAGGCGTCCAACGCCAGGTTTCTGAAGGTCCAAGACAGCATGGCCTCGTACAAGAAGACGGCCCAGGAAGCCGAACTGGCGGCTAAAACTGCTCAGTCCCAGCTCGGGACTGAGAGGGTGAAGTCATCCAGGATGGAGGATCAGCTGGCCGAGCTGAAACGCCTTCAGGAGAGCTCCTACGCCAAGGGCATGTCGGATGCTGCTGCCGACTTCTTAGAGAACCGGATGCCCGAAATCCAGACCGAGCTCGTCGGTGTGTGTTGGAGGGCCGCTCTGGAGGCTGCCCAGGTGCCAAGAGACTCTACCCTCTTCTCCAGGGTTCCATCTGTTGCCAAACTAGAGAACAGGGAACCTGAAGCTGGAGAAGAAGGCCTGGCTGCTGCTAAGGAAGGAGAGGCTGGCCAGGCTGCCGATGCTGCGAAGGAAGGAGAGGCAGGCCCGGCTGCCGATGCTGAAGTAGTTATAATCTAGACGGCCGATCTGTGCCTTAGGATTTTGCTTTTTCATTTGTTTCTGTAACTCGTATGTAACCCGTCCTTCAAGAATCAATGAAATACACTCGAGTTTTTGCTTTCCAACTCCCTTGTAGCGAAATATTGAATCTAACGAGGAATCATTTCTCTTTGAATAACGTGTTGCAACTATTGGATTGTCTTCAAACCTTTCGCATATCGGACCTTTAAACATTTCTCAAATACTGATCTAAACTCAAACTTTTCTCAAGTAATGAATCACAGTTTGTGCCGAACAAACATTTCTCAAGTCTGTTCGGATGTTCTCACTTTTCTCAAGTGTTGAACTGTCTCAGACTTTTCTCAAATCTGTAAGGCTGTTTAACCTCTGTGTCGAATCTCTTCGAAGTTTTCTCAAGCGCTGGACCGAACAAGCGTTGAGCCGGCCAAGTGTTGTGCCGAACAGACTTTTCTCAAGTCCGTCCTGGGTTTCCCCTTGCCCCCTAGCTTCGGCTGCTTCGACCCGAGCTGGCGGAGGAGCCGAGGCTATAAAGTGTACTCATGATGAACTTTGTGTCGATCCAGAAGACTCTCAACCGTATCTGGTCCATTTGAGGCGTGCTCTGATCTGCCATAAATGCGAAGTGACCGTTTGCTTGCCCTTCTGGTGAAAGACGCGCCTCTTCTGCGCGTGCTATGACGTGTCGTTTCAGTATCCCAGGTGCGCTTCATTGATTGGTCCAGGAGTAATGGATCCGACAGTTGGGGTTTTAAGACGTGCGACGTACCAGATTCACCTGTCCAGAACCCTATAAAACCAACTTCGTCTCTTTCATTTTTCTTTTCTTGCTACCGTTCTTCTATCTTCTGTAAGTCGTCCCTGTAGAACTCGTCTTTTGTCTTATTTCTCCGTCTGTCTTCCCTGTCTATTCTCTAAACATGGGAGTCTTCCGTAAGCATTTCGCCTCTCCGGCGAGCATAGCAGAGTTCCGTAGACGCTATAGCATTCCAGACGATGTAGTTATAGAAATAAATAGGCCTGAGACTCATCCTGAGATTCGGGATGAGGACTCCATCCATATTCCTCTAATGGCCGTCACTGAGGGTGGGGTTAGGTTCCCCCTTCACCCTTTGCTCCGTAGGTTTCTGGCTTGGTACCGGCTGAACCCCATGCAAATCTCTATAAACACGTATCGCATAGTAATGGGCATAGTTCGTTTGAACGAACTATGCAACACAAACTTAGGTCTATGGGACATAAACTTTAATTACGATATGGCCTTCAACAAAGAGGAGAAATGGTATCTCAAATCCCGTAGAGGCCGAGAGAAGATAGTAACACATCTTGCCGACTCAAATAGGAGGAACGATGACGATTTCCTGATCGTCTCGGGAAATTGGGAGTTTTCTCCTGATGAACCCGAGCACTCGAGGATCCCCATTCCCCGCCGTTTCGGGCAACCCCGTTAGTTTCCTTCTTCTCTTTGATCATAATTTCTGTGATTTGCCGATATTCAATATCTGACTGTTTCTTTCTTGTGTTTGTGCAGCTGCTAACGTGAACCGAGGTCGGCAACCGCACGCCACCAACCCAGAGGACCTGAAGAAGGTGCTGCGATACAGGGGTGTTGAAGGACAGGCAGAACCGAGATCTGCCGAAGTGCTGCTGCGGTATAACCCGACCTACAAGGGTTATATCAAAGACAAGAAATACGTAGCCGAGGCTGTAGCGGAGACATCCTTGGTAGCCATTCCCGAAGCCATTCCTCTGCCGTATCTCAAGGAACCAAGCCGAGTTACCGTTGCTGCCGTGGCCGAACCCTCCAGCTCCTCATCCTCATCTTCTACCGACCGGACGGAATCCCCTCCTCGGATCACCTGGAATACTGAGGACGAGGAAGAGATTGACGCCGAGATCATGTCTCAGAACCCAAACGTCCCGAACCTAAAGGAGATGATGAAGCAAAAGGCTAAGGATGCTGCCGAGGCCAAGAAGAAAGCGGCTCCAGTCGAGGCGAAGAAGCCTTCCGGGGTCGTCCTGGCTAAGAGAAAGCCGGAAGAGGGTGGGAACCTGCCGAATCCCACCCCTGCTGATGCCGCGGCCGTCCACACCGTCTCCAAGAAGCGGAGACTGGTTAATACGCATGAAGTCGGCCCCTCCAAGTCGAAGGGCAAAGCAAAGGTCTCCAGGAGGGCTGAGATCTGGGCTCCTCAACTGCTGGTAGACGGAGTAACCCCCGTCACGGCCGCCGATACGGTCAAAGACCTGGGGACTGCCACGGCTCTTGCCGAGGCCCTGATGCTGCCAAGGGATGTCGAGCTCTATGCCGACTCCGAGGATCACGTGATGCTTCGGACAGCGATCGCCCACAACATGTTTGTAAGTTTCTTCCTTTGGTTTCCTTTGTGCATTTGAACTATGTTTGTTCTAACCCTTCTTGTTGATGCTGTAGGCGATCCAGAAGGCTATGCTCTGCATTGGGCAGAGCCAGGATCGGGAGGAAAAGCTGCTCAGAGCCGAAGCCGAGGTGAGAGAATTCAAGTTGAAGTTCTCCACCGCTCATGATGAGGCTGAGGGTTACAAGAAGAAGGCTCACGAGGTAGCCAGGAGGGCCGAATCCCTCGACCATCTCCTGTCCGAGGAGAAGAAAAGGACAGCCGAGCTGATTGCCGAGCTGGCCGCGCTGAAGGCCAGACATGCTGAAGAGATGGCTGAGGAGAAGAGGAAGGCCCGCCAGCTCGGCATGGATGAAGCCGCCGAGGACTTCCTCAATAACCAGCTTCCCGAGATGCAGGAGGAGTTCCTGGCCGTTGGCTGGAAGGCTGCTCTGAAGGCTTGCAACGTTCCAGCCGACTCGACCCTGTTCAAGGAGATTCCCCACTCTTCTGATCTTGGCGAGGAGGAGGAACCTATCCCCGATGCCAAGCTGACCGTTGAAGACTATGATGAAGCCGGCATCGGGGTAGGCTCTGCGTCTGGGAAGGGTCGTGTCCCGGGAGACAATTCTGTAGAAGAGGGCCAGATCCTGGAAGACGCCGCCGACATCGTCTGAAGGGCGTCTGGGAAGGGTTGAGTCCCTATTGACTATGTTCTTCTTCTTGTAATTCTGTCGTTTTTTCCTTGTAGCCACAAGTCTTTTGTATTCATTTCTGCTCTTTTGCTTTTGTAATTCACATATAAATGAATACAAGTTGAATCTTTCGTCGGCAACTCTTTGTCTTGATGTGAACATTTCCCTTAAAGCACTGAATTTTTGTCAAGTATGTTTGGTAGTTCAAACTCTTCTCAAGTATTGAATATCTTCAAGTATTGAGCCGAACAAACTTTTCTCGAATCTATTCGGCCGTTTAACTTGTAATTTAGGTCCAAACATATTTTTCTCAAATATGTTTTGGGTATTCTTAACAATTCTCAGGTGTTGAGCCGAACAAACCTTTCTCAAGTATGTTCGGCTGTCTAACCTATACTCTTCTCGAGTGTGTCCAGGAGTTCAAACTTTTCTCAAGTGTTGAACATTATGATCCAATGGTGACATGATTGACAAACTTTTTGAATTGGAACGGGAGCTTTTATTCACTAAGAGATATACAAAAGTACAGAAATAAGGAAATTACTGATAAAACTTCCTAAGGTTGGAGACATTCCAAGTCCTTGGTATTTCTTTATCATCCAGATCTTGCAGCTTGTAGGCGCCCTTCCCGAGTCGGCCTATAACTCTGTATGGACCTTCCCAATTGGCCCCCAGCTTGCCATCAGTTGAATCTTTCGTGTTTCCCATGACCTTGCGTAGAACTAGGTCGCCGAGGCTGAATTCCCTCTGATGGACTTTCTTGTTATAGGTTCTCGACAAAGTAGACTGATAAGCAGCGAGTCTGATCACGGCTCGTTCTCGTTTCTCTTCGGCGAAATCGAGCTCTATCGCCAATGCTCGATCATTGCCACCTTGCTCCATCACCTCAGTTCTGAGAGTTGGGATGCCAATTTCCAGAGGAATGACAGCCTCTGCGCCATAAGCAAGTGAATATGGGGTTGCACCCGTAGATCGGCGAGGAGTGGTCCTGTATGCCCATAAGACGAGTGGCAATTCCTCCACCCACTTGCCCTTGGCTTTCTCTAACCGTTTTTTGATTCCTGCCAATACTGTCTTGTTTGAAGCTTCTGCTTGCCCATTGCATTGGGGATATGCCACTGAGGCATAGTAGTTTCTAATCTTGTACTCCGAGCAGAAAGCCTTGAACTTGTCTTGAAACTGGGTCCCGTTATCCGAGACGATGGCGTAAGGGATGCCGAATCTGGTGATGATGTTCTGCCATACGAATCGCTCGACATTTTTCTCGGTTATCTTAGCCAGTGGTTCGGCTTCTATCCATTTGGTGAAATGAAAGTTAACTAATGTTTTTGATAATGTCTTAATTACCTCGAAATTACACATGTTGACTTAAGGAAGTAATTCATAAACTAACAAGGGCTTGTGTTATATTGCGCGAAATAATTTACTTTTGATAAAGGGGTGAACAGAAGCTAGATGACCGTGGTCCATTGTCTCAGCCGGTTGCCTATCCGGTTGCCATGCCGGCTGCCTATCCGGAATTCCGGATGGCCTACCGGATTCCCTTCCGGAAGCAAATCCGGATGTAATTCTGGACTGGGCCTCAGTCTTGTTTGAACGATATTCACACGTATTCTTTATGATTGATTGCAGGAGCCTTAATATTATTGTGTTTACCATTTTAAGCTGATTCTCCATGTGCTAATTAAGCTTCGGTCGTTCAAAGATCTCCTACCATGTTTAACAGGACCAGGTTTGGAAGGATTTCCTACCATGTTTAACAGGAACACGTTTTTGGAAGGATCTCCTACCATGTTTAACCGGAACACGCTTGGAAAGAGAATCAGGCTGATCTTCGCCCAACGGTCTAGACTATTGCCTATATAAAGACCAAAGCTCAGAAGATCAGTGGTTCGGTTGATTACTTCTCATACATCAGTGGGCATTTTACAGAGAACGTTTTCAACAGAAAAAGAGGTCGTGCTTCATCTTGCAATACGAGTACTGAACAACTTCTGAGTGTGCTTTGTCTGACCTCAACCCAACACATGTATCTCTCTTGAGAGAATATCACACACCACGAAATCAACCTTGTGAGCAGTGAAACCCCCCTTCCACTGTGATTACGGTTAGGATTTCTTTTTTCATCAATCTCTGGGATTGATTCTCTGAGAGTAGAGTTGTGTTTTTTACTGGTATTTGTTTGTACTGGAACTTGGGTTTCTAGTTTGTGAGAAAGAGAAGTCAGTAGCCTAGAAGGAGAGTTATCTAGGCTGATATAGTGAACTTGGTCTGCGTGTATCAAGTGAGTGTGTACTGCTCTGCGTGTAGCAGTGGGTTTATCAGTGTTAGAGGAATTGGACCTCGTAAAACCAATCTTGTATTAGTTACTGGATCATAGTGGAAACGGTGATTGTTCAAGGGAACGATCACTAAGAGTGGACTAAGCACATCGCCCAACCACTATAAAAATCTCCGTGTCATCCTGTTCCTTCTCTTTACACTATTCTCCGCTGTTTTACTGTTACCTTTTGTTTTTGCATAAACAAGTCTCACCATAAAGAAAAAAAAGGAAGGTCACCCTATTCACCCCCCCTTTAGGTGACCTATCAATTGGTATCAGAGCGGGTACTTTCAAAAACGGCGTAACAACCGGAAAGTGAATCCTATGACTACTGCAAATTCATCCCACATGGAGAGTGGTTCCACAAATCGGCCACCTTACTTCAACGGATCTCAATTCTCTTATTGGAAGAACAAAATGAGGATCTTCATCGAATCACTGGACTTTGAGATGTGGAGTATTGTGGAGGAAGGATATAGCACTCCAACAATCATCATTGAAGAGGTAACAACACCAAAACCTAAAACTACTTGGACCAGAGAAGAAAAGTCAAGGTACACTTTAAATGCTAAAGTTATGAATGCTTTATATTGCGCACTAGGTCCTGAAGAATATAATAGAATCTCTATTCTTAAGACTGCTAAAGAAATATGGGATACTCTTGAACTTACTCATGAAGGAAATAATCAGGTTAAAGACTCTAAGATTAGCACTCTAATACATAAATACGAGATGTTTAAAATGAAACCTGGAGAAACTATTATTCAAATGTTCACACGTCTCACTGATATTGTTAATGCTCTAAGCTCGCTCGGTCGAGATATCCCTACTATGGAACTTGTGAGAAAGGTATTGCAGGGGTTACCTAAAGAATGGAGGCCAAAGGTTACTGCAATAGAAGAAGCAAAAGACTTAAGGACTATGACTATGGATGCACTAATTGGGTCTCTTGTAACCCACGAAATAGTGCTAAAAGCTGAAGAAGAGGAGACAGAAGCAGAAAAACCCAAGAAGGGAATAGCTCTACAAGCTTCCACCAAAATGGAAGAAGAAAATGAAGATGAGGAAATGGCTCTTCTCACTAACAAATTTCAAAGATTAGTAAGAAGAGGTAGAGAAGGCAGAAAGGGAGAATCTCGCTACATCAACAAAGAGGAAGATAGGAAGTGCTTCAACTGTGGTAAAATAGGACACATTGCAACAAATTGTCGAATGAAACAAAAAGGAAAGAAAGCTCTCGTAACATGGGATGACAATGAGTCGGACATCTCCGACTCTGAGGTAAGTGAGTTTGGTTTTATTGCATCTATTGAAGATATTGATGACTATGGTGAATCGGATGATGATTCTGAAAACATTAACATACAAGATGCATATGATGATCTCTACATAGAATCAAAAAACTTTGTTTTAAAAAACATTGAACTTAAGAAAAAAATCGCTTACTTAGAAAAGGAGGTAGCTTTACTTGAAAAGAAAAACATTTCCCTTGAGACATCTCTAAATCAAAAAGAATTGCAACTGAAAAAATTTGTTGAAGGATCAAAAAATTTGAACACAATCATTGATGAGCAAAGGCAAGTTGGGAATAGATCAGGCATCGGATTTGTCTCTTTCTCTAGTTCAAACACTTCAAATAAAAATAAACTATCGGATTGGTTTACTCCTGGAAGAACCTACACAGACATAAGATGCTTCTATTGTTCTAATATAGGTCACATACAAATAAACTGTCCAAAGAAAAAATCTAACAAAGTCGGACCCAAATGGAAGTGGGTACCAAAAGTAAAATGTTTGTTTGCAGGAATCATGGGACTAAGGGCCAACACTCAAGAATCAATGTGGTATTTGGACAGTGGGTGTTCCCGACACATGACAGGAGAAAAGGAAAGATTCTCGCTCCTAAGTCAAAACAAGAGTGGCATTGTCACATTTGGCGACAACAGTAAAGGTGAAATCATCGGAAAAGGTATCATCGGAAATCCCAACTCAACGTGCATTAAAGATGTTTATCTTGTGGATGGATTGAAACATAGTCTTCTTAGCATAAGTCAATTATGTGATAAGGGAAATCTTGTAGTTTTTGATACTAATGGATGCATTGTTCAAAACAAAGATACCAACGAAATTATCTTTACTGGAAAAAGGGCTAATAATACTTATACTGTCAACATAAATGACATCTCCAGAGAAAATGTTAAATGCCTGGCTAGTTTTGAGAATGAGAGTTGGCTATGGCATAGGAGACTAGGGCATGCTAACATGAAGCTTCTAAAACTTATCTCCCAAAAGGACTTGGTCAAAGGCATTCCCAAATTAAACTTTTCTAAAGATAAGATATGTGAGGCATGTCAACTAGGAAAACAAATCAAAAGATCTTTCAAACCTATAAATGTTGTGTCCACCACTAAACCTCTTGAACTAATTCACATGGACTTAGTTGGTCCTATGAGGACCACAAGCATTGGAGGCAAAAAATACTTTCTTACTATGGTTGATGATTTTTCTAGATATACATGGGTGAGCTTCATTAATCACAAAAATGAAGCATTTAACATGTTTACCAAGATTGTGACCAGGGCTCAAAGAGAACAAGGATATGTTATCCAAAAGATACGGAGTGATCACGGAAAAGAATTCGATTACTCGGAATTTGAGAAATTCTGTGATAAGCATGGAATCCATCACCAATTTTCAGCCCCTAGAACACCGCAACAAAACGGAGTCGCTGAAAGGAAAAACAGGTCTCTACAAGAAATGGCTAGAACTATGCTCAAGGAAAACAAACTTCCGAACTATTTCTGGGCTGAAGCAGTCAACACAGCGTGCTACATTGGTAATCGTATCTTTCTTCGTGCTATTATTCATAAAACTGCCTATGAGTTGTGGTATTGCAAAAAACCTGATGTATCGTATTTTAAGGCCTTTGGATGTAAATGCTATATCCTAAATACCAATAATGATATAGGCAAACTAGACTCTCGCTCAAACATAGGCATATTCTTGGGATATTCCACCTCGAGTCGTGCATATAGAGTTTTCAATAAACAAACCTTAGTAGTAGAAGAATCTGCGAACGTCACTTTCGATGAAATAGGAGACATCACCCCTGTTATGCATAACTTACATGATAATGATGACGATGATATGTTTCCTTTAATATCTCATGATGAAGCTGACGAGGAAGAAGTAAAACAACCAAGAATTTTGATAGACCATCCTAGTAACCAGATAATAGGAAACCCCAAATCAGGAGTCACTACCCGCTCACAAGCTAATGTGTGCTCACATCTTGCCTTTGTCTCACAAGTTGAGCCTAAAAATTTTGAGCAAGCCGAGCAAGATGAATCATGGATGCTTGCCATGCAAGAGGAGTTAAATCAATTTGAGCGCAACAAGGTTTGGGACTTGGTTCCTCGACCTACTAACCATTCCATCATTGGAACAAAATGGATCTTCAAAAATAAACTTGATGATAAGGGAACCATCACCAGAAACAAAGCTAGATTAGTAGCCCAAGGATATAATCAAGAAGAAGGAATAGACTATGAAGAAACATTTGCTCCTGTTGCTCGCCTAGAATCTATCAGAATGCTCCTTGCCTATGCATGCTATAAAAACTTTCTTCTTTATCAAATGGATGTTAAAAGTGCCTTTTTAAATGGCTATGTGAATGAAGAAGTTTATGTTAAACAACCTCCTGGTTTCATTGATGCTGAGTATCCGGATTACGTGTTTAAACTTTCTAAAGCCCTATATGGTCTCAAACAAGCTCCTAGAGCTTGGTATGAGCGATTGAGCGGGTATCTCTCACAAAATGATTTTGTGTGTGGTCATGTTGATACTACTTTATTTATCAAAAAACGGGAACAGGATATTCTACTTGTTCAAATCTATGTGGATGATATCATTTTTGGCTCTACTAACGATGCACTGTGTAAGGATTTTGCTAAGATAATGCAGGATGAATTTGAGATGAGTATGATTGGGGAACTTAAGTTCTTTCTCGGACTCCAAATCAAGCAAACTCCTACCGGAACTTTTATTACCCAAAGTAAGTATACTCAAGAACTTCTCAAGCGATATGGCATGACCGATTGCAAAAATAAGAAGATGCCCATGGGACAAGCCGTTAAGCTAGATAAAGACGAATCTGGTAAGAGTATTGATCCAAAAGGGTATCGAGGTATGATAGGAGGGCTATTATATTTAACTGCTAGTCGTCCTGATATTCTTCTAAGTGTCGGTATCTGTGCTCGCTTTCAAGCCAATCCTAAAGAATCTCACTTAAAAGCCGTGAAGAATATTTTAAAATACCTCAAAGGAACTCCCAATCTCGGCTTATGGTTTCCCATTGATACAGCCTTTCATCTTGTTGCATATACTGATGCTGATTTTGCAGGAAGCAAGACGGACCGTAAAAGCACAAGTGGAAATTGCTTTCTTCTCGGTCACTGTCTAGTCTCGTGGATGAGCAAAAAACAAAACTCCATTTCCCTTTCCACGGCCGAGGCTGAATACATTGCTGCCGCTAGCTCGTGTGCACAAATCATTTGGATGAAGCAAGTGCTCCGTGATTATGGAGAAGACATGGGCACTGTCCCTATCCTGTGTGATAACACTAGTGCTATCAACATCTCCAAAAATCCGGTACTACATTCTCGCACTAAACATATTGATATCCGGCATCATTTCCTCCGCGAACAGGTATCTCTAAACGTAGTTAAACTCGACTACGTGCGCACTAATGATCAACTCGCTGATATTTTTACCAAACCTCTCGGTGAAGATCAATTTGGTAAGCTCCGAAGGGAATTGGGTATCTGTGAACTTCCGGAGTAAGTTCTTTGTTGTTTCTCTTTTCTTTATTATTATTATTATTATTTTTTTTTTTTGTTTGTTTTTTCGTTTTTGTCTTAAAAAACCAAATGAAAACCTAAATAAAAATACAAAAAACAAAAAATACACTTAAAAATAAAAACCAGGTCTGGCCCCCATCCGGTCGCAGACCCGGTTGCCAATCCGGCTGTCAATCCGGATTTCCGGATTCCCTACCGGATTTGTGACCGGCTTGTCTACCGGCTTGTCCAGTCGCTGCTCATAAAAACCTGGTCTCACGCGATGCTTCCCATTCCATTTCTCTCTCCCTTAGCCTAGCCGCGCCTTCTCCTCCCTCGTTCCTCTCTGGTTCCCTGCCCCCCCCCCCCCCCCCCCCTTCCTCCGTCTGACGGCCACGACCTAACCCTAGCCACCACAGACCTCCTCCCTTCTTCGTTTTCTACCATGCCCAAACGAAGCCGCCCTTCCAGCTCCACCTCCGGGTCTACACCGTTTGACCCTGCCATTTTCTCCACCCCCGGCAAAGCCGCTGCCTGGCCCACTTTCCAGAACCGTCGCATTGTCAGTGGTAGGCGTGTTGAGGTACCTGACCAGTTTTACAATTTGATCTACCCATATATAGCTGATGTGAATTGGACCGGTCTTCTTGATCTTCCACCAGCCTATTATCCTCGCCTTGTTCGCCTATTCTATTGTAACCTCGAGGTTGACGATAGTGATGATCAATATATTGTGTCATCCTTTGTCAAAGGTCACCATATTGAACTCACCGTGTCCACCTTGGCCACCATCCTTGACATCCCCGAAGATGGCCTTCAAGTTTACTTTACTGACCGTGTGGATCTTCCCCACATGCTTGATGACGTGTCGGACTTCTATGTGACCCTTACTGGCTACGAAACCTTCCATGGCACCATTGGCACCCCTCACCTGAAACCCGGCCTCAAAGTCCTTAATCGTTTCATCGCTGAAAATATCCTACCCAAAGCTGGACATTACGACGAGATCTCTCCACTCCAAAGCTATGTCCTCTATTGCATGACTGAAGCCATTGAAATTAACCTGCCCTACATCCTTCTCAATGAAATGACCACCGCCACGATGGATCATAAGCGCTCTCTACCTTTTGGTGGCTACCTCACCAAAATTTTCACCCACTTCCAGGTTGACCTCACCGGTGAAATTGCTATCGGGCTTCCCTCTCCCATTAACCGTACCTCAATTTCTCTCATGGCTCTCCACTACTCTAGTGACGAGGAACCTAATGATCCCCCCCCATCTACTGCCTCCGTCCCTCCACCGTCTTCCGCCCCTGCTCCACCTTCGGTTCCTCCTTTTCCCTCTCCAGCACCTACTACGGGGGAGCGTTCTCCCCTTGGCTTTGCTCAATTTCGTGGTGAAGGATCCAGCTCCTCTACTCACACTTTGGATGATATCTATGCTCGTCAGCTGGAACTCCATACCCACCTTGGCCAACTCCGTACCTCTACTGATCAGAATTTCCAGCGCCTCGACTCTCAGTTTGCCGCTCTCCACCTTGATACTCAGGGTCTCCGCACTGATGTCCATGGCCTTGGCACTCAACTTCAGGACTTGCTCGGCCTCCTCACCGCTCGTTTTCCACCTCCAGAGCCTCCTACCAGTCCGCACTAGGCGTTTTGGTCCTTCCCTCCTTTTTGCCGCTGTCCCAGGGGGAGAAATCGATACATAATGATGAAGCATCTCACCGAGACCAACATTTTGTTATTTACTATGTTGCTTCAACTTGTTTTTCACTTGCTACATCATATGTACTCATGTTAGTATTATTTATGAAATCATGTTTTGGTTGTCAACATTATAATATCATAGAATATTTCGAGGAACAGAATATGGGCCATCATCAAAAAGGGGGAGATTGAAAGTTAACTAATGTTTTTGATAATGTCTTAATTACCTCGAAATTACACATGTTGACTTAAGGAAGTAATTCATAAACTAACAAGGGCTTGTGTTATATTGCGCGAAATAATTTACTTTTGATAAAGGGGTGAACAGAAGCTAGATGACCGTGGTCCATTGTCTCAGCCGGTTGCCTATCCGGTTGCCATGCCGGCTGCCTATCCGGAATTCCGGATGGCCTACCGGATTCCCTTCCGGAAGCAAATCCGGATGTAATTCTGGACTGGGCCTCAGTCTTGTTTGAACGATATTCACACGTATTCTTTATGATTGATTGCAGGAGCCTTAATATTATTGTGTTTACCATTTTAAGCTGATTCTCCATGTGCTAATTAAGCTTCGGTCGTTCAAAGATCTCCTACCATGTTTAACAGGACCAGGTTTGGAAGGATTTCCTACCATGTTTAACAGGAACACGTTTTTGGAAGGATCTCCTACCATGTTTAACCGGAACACGCTTGGAAAGAGAATCAGGCTGATCTTCGCCCAACGGTCTAGACTATTGCCTATATAAAGACCAAAGCTCAGAAGATCAGTGGTTCGGTTGATTACTTCTCATACATCAGTGGGCATTTTACAGAGAACGTTTTCAACAGAAAAAGAGGTCGTGCTTCATCTTGCAATACGAGTACTGAACAACTTCTGAGTGTGCTTTGTCTGACCTCAACCCAACACATGTATCTCTCTTGAGAGAATATCACACACCACGAAATCAACCTTGTGAGCAGTGAAACCCCCCTTCCACTGTGATTACGGTTAGGATTTCTTTTTTCATCAATCTCTGGGATTGATTCTCTGAGAGTAGAGTTGTGTTTTTTACTGGTATTTGTTTGTACTGGAACTTGGGTTTCTAGTTTGTGAGAAAGAGAAGTCAGTAGCCTAGAAGGAGAGTTATCTAGGCTGATATAGTGAACTTGGTCTGCGTGTATCAAGTGAGTGTGTACTGCTCTGCGTGTAGCAGTGGGTTTATCAGTGTTAGAGGAATTGGACCTCGTAAAACCAATCTTGTATTAGTTACTGGATCATAGTGGAAACGGTGATTGTTCAAGGGAACGATCACTAAGAGTGGACTAAGCACATCGCCCAACCACTATAAAAATCTCCGTGTCATCCTGTTCCTTCTCTTTACACTATTCTCCGC
Organism: Arctostaphylos glauca; assembly: GCA_019985065.2. NCBI lineage: Eukaryota > Viridiplantae > Streptophyta > Magnoliopsida > Ericales > Ericaceae > Arctostaphylos > Arctostaphylos glauca. The sequence goes on from JAHSPW020000013.1 coordinate 15,013,676, forward strand.
TGTTTTACTGTTACCTTTTGTTTTTGCATAAACAAGTCTCACCATAAAGAAAAAAAAGGAAGGTCACCCTATTCACCCCCCCTTTAGGTGACCTATCATGAAATAATCTGTGGCAACCAACAGATACTTCCTTTCCCCAGTTGCTTTGGGAAGCGGGCCGACGATATCCATTCCCCATTGGGCAAAGGGCCATGGACTGGTGAGTGGTGACAGATCGGCAGCAGGTTGATGTGTGATCGGGGCAAACTTCTGGCATTTTTCACAAATCTGGACGTACTTCTTTGCATCTTCTTGCATATATGGCCACCAATATCCCTGAGATATGGCTCTATGGGCTATGGACCTGCCCCCAGCGTGACTCCCACATATTCCCTCATGAATTTCGTACAAGAATTTCTGAACCAAAGCAGGATGTACACATTTCAAATATGGACCAGTGTAGGACTTACGATAGAGTTCTTGCTTTGGCGATAGCCAGAAGTGGGCTGCTTTGATCCGCAGCTTGTGGGCTTCTTTTTTGTCCTCGGGGACAGTCCCCGTAGTGAAATAAGAGATAATAGGATCCATCCAGCTTGGGCCGAGATCGATTTCCAAAGCCTTCTCGGCAATTGGGATATCGATGCTCGGGCATTCAATGGAATCCACATATATTGTTCTGAACTTGTCTCTGGGTATCGCCGAAGCCAAACATGCTAAGGCATCTGCGTGGTCGTTCTACCTTGAGCTGATATGCGTCATCATAGTCTTCTTGAACTTCGATAACTCTGCTTTAGCCCTCTCTGCATAGGCGGTCATCTTCTCGTCTCGGGTGGCATACTCTCCATTGAGCTGGTTGAGGACCAACTGCGAATCGCAAAAGACTTCCACATATTCTGCCCCCAGATTGTGCGCGCATTTGAGCCCGAGTATTAAGGCCTCATACTCGGCGACATTGTTGGAGGCACTGAAATTTAGTCGGATGGATTGCTCAAAATAACACCCATCTGGCTCTTCTATCACAATGCCGACTCCAGACCCTCTTGAGCAGGATGACCCGTCAACATACAACCTCCAGTACGGTGTTTGATCGGGAACAATCTCCCCCTGTTCTGGCATATCCTCCTCTGAGATTGGAGCGATGTTCTCCACAGGTTCATGGGAGAATTCTGCAATAAAATCTGCCAGGACTTGTCCCTTCACTGCTGTTCTTGGGAGAAATCTGATGTCGTATTCCCCGAGCTCCACAGACCATGCTGCCACCCTTCCCGACAGTTCTGCTCTTCTCAAGACAATACTCAGGGGATGTTTGGTCGGTACTTCTATTGTGTGGGCCAGGAAATAATGCTGCAATTTCCTAGAGGCCACCACAAGGGATAAGATCAGCTTCTCCAGGGCGAGATATCTTGTCTCCGAATCCAGGAGTGTCTTGCTCACATAATAGATTGGTGTCTGCTCACCATCTTTGTTCTTCAACAAGACTGCGCTGACCGCATGCTCGGATACGGCTAGATAAAGTGTCAGCACATCTCCCTTCTCGGGAGTCATGATCAGTGGGGGGTTCGCCAAGTAGTTCTTCAGTTCTTGGAAAGCTCTTTCACATTCCTCCCCCCATGCATACTTGGACTGTTTTCTCAACAGCTGGAAGAATGGCCGACATCGATCGGATGATCGGCTGATGAACCGGTTAAGGGCTGCCACCATTCCGGTTAGCTTTTGAACTTCCTTCACAGTCCGGGGACTCTGTAAATTTTGCAAGACGACGATCTGATCGGGACTGGCCTCTATCCCCCTGCGTGTAACCAGATGCCCCAAGAATTTCCCGGAGCTGACCCCGAAAGCGCACTTCGATGCGTTGAGCCTGAGTTTGTATTTTCTTAACACCTGGAAAGTTCTACCGAGATCCGCTATGTGGGCTTCGGCCTCCCCAGATTTGACGACCATGTCATCGATGTAGACCTCCATGCTCTTCCCGAGCAGGTCCTTGAACATGAGAGTCGCCAACCGCTGATAAGTTGCCCCTGCATTTCTCAAGCCGAACGGCATCACTTTATAGCAAAAAAGTCCGCGAGGAGTAATGAAAGACGTCTTCTCTTGGTCCGGCGCGTACATGGCTATCTGATGATACCCCCGATATGCATCCAGGAAACTCATGCGCCGATACCCAGCTGTGGCATCCACCAATTGATCTATCTTGGGCAATGGAAAACTATCTTTGGGACAAGCTTTGTTGAGGCTAGTGAAGTCCACACACACCCTCCACTTGTCATTCTTCTTCTTGACCACCACGGTGTTAGATAACCACTTGGGGTAATGCACCTCTCTGATGGCATCGGCCTCCAGCAGCCGATCTACTTCCTCAATTACAGCATCCACATGTTGGACTGCTGGCCTTCTCCTCTTCTGCATCACCGGTTTGTGGGCAGGATCCACATTCAGGTGATGGCATATGATATCCGGGCCCACCCCAGGCATCTCCTGCGGTGTCCAAGCGAATACATCTATATGCTCTTTGAGAAATGTGATCAGGGCCTCCTCGTCCTGCCCTGATAGCTCCGCCCCGATCAGAAAATACCGTTCTGGATCTGTCTCGTGAGCCGGTACCTGCTTTAGTTCCTCCACAACGCGATCGGCTGGATTGCGCCCGATATCCTCTATTGTTGGCCGATCTGGGACTTCGATGGATTTCACATGTTCGGCCTTAGGTTTGTGCTTGATGGAGGTGACATAACAGCTTCTCGCTGTCGTCTGATTACCCCGAACACATTCGATCCCTTTCTTCCCCGGGAACTTCAGCATCTGATGGTAGGTAGAAGGAATTGCCCCCAACCTGTGGAGCCAAGTTCTCCCCACGATAGCATTGTAAGCAGATGGTACATCCACCACCAGGAAATCCACATCCAAAGTTACTTTCCCTGCTCGGACAGGGATGGTGATGGATCCCAAGGGCCAGACCGCTTCGGCACTGAAACCGATGAGTGGTATGTCGGCCTTCTTCAAGTCGGCCTTGTCCAGCTGGAGTTTTTTGAAGGCGTCATAGTATAGGATCTCCGTCGAGCTGCCCTGGTCAACTAGGATTCTCTCCGTGTTGAAGGTGCCAAGGAGCAGCGTGATCACCAGTGCATCGTTATGGGGACGTGTTACCCCCTCCAAATCCTTCTCGGAAAAGGAAATGACTGTTTCCATCTGCGTCTCGGGCTCTTTTCTTTTTTGCCCTAGATGTTGTACGTGGTGCTCGTGTCCGTCTCGGCGGCGCTGGAGCCGAGCTTCCTTTTCATCCAGAACTGGGGTTGCCGCGTGTATGACATGTACGGTCCCAATCACCATCACCTCTTCCTCAGAGGATTCAGCTTCCATTGGCTCTGGCTGAACCACATGTTGCCTTTGTTCGGCTATATAACGCTGAAGATGCCCGGCTTCAACTAACTCCTCTAGGAATTGCTTAAACGCCTTGCATCTTTCTGTCATATGGCCACTCCTGCGATGGTAGCTGCACCAATCTTTGTTCGGGTCCCGCTTCATTGGCTCTCCCGACCCAGCTGGCCACTTCCAGAATGGCTCGCTCTTCAGGGGATAGATCATCTGGAAGATCGGGGTATTGAAAACCGTACGTATGGCCTTGTACGCCTGAGCCCCGAGCGATTTTCGCTCCCTTGGCGCCTGCGACACTTCGGCCACCTCAACTCTGGGCCTCTTGGCCCCGGGCATCATCACCGCACTCCTTGGTGCCTTCATTACTGGCCGATCCTTGTCTCGGCGGACCTCATCCTCAAACTTGGCATACTTCTCGACTCTGTTCATCAAGTCGGCAATGGTGCTTGGGGGGTCGATGGTGAGAGACTCTCTGAGCCGATCTCGGTAAGACAGTCCCAGCCTGAAAGACTCCACGGCGTAGGCCTCTGTGCAGTCCCCGATCTCATTGTAGGTGGCCCAGTACTTGCTGGCGTACTGTCTCAGATCCTCTTCTGGTCCTTTTCTCAAGGCCAGAAGCGTGTTCACGTACTTTTTCTGTGCTCGGTTAGCCACGAACCTTTTGAGGAACTAGTCCGCCAACTGCCTCCAGCTTGTTATTGATCTCGGCGGCAAGGCCTGAAACCAATTCAGGGCTATCTCTCCCAAGCTTAGTGAAAATATCCTGCAGTAGAGGCTGTCTTGGCCCACATAGATCATCATGGAGTTCACGAACCCTTTGATGTGAGTCATCGGATCCGTTCGGCCATTATAGATCGTAAACTTTGGAGGGACAAACTTCCTGGGTAAGTCCTCCATCTCTATCTGAACTGACAGTGGTGATACCGACAGCTGTTGCAGCTCCTTGTGGTTCTCATCGTACTCTGGGCGGTTGAGCCCCAACTGTTGATTTAGCCAAGCCCTCATGTCGGTTGGTGGGGCCACCGGCGGCAAAGGCTGATGCGGGAGCTTCTGCTGGGCGTCTGGGGCTGATTCTGCCCGCTGATTCAGCCACTCCCTCATGTCGGGAAGCGGCCGCGCCTGAGGCGGTTCGCCCAGTCGCGACGAAACCCCCATCTGCCTTTCTCCTCCTCGAGGCCTTTTGCTGGCCTCATGTCGGCTATCTTGTCCAGACGGCCCGGTCTCGGAACGCTCGTGGAGTCTAGACACAGACTGGCGGGCTGAGTCTCTGTGCTTGCGGAGAGTTCGGTTCTCTCTCTCCATGCGACGTATATAACGCCTCATGTCTTCTACCTCCTCGTCCCTCCTTCGGATCCGATCCGCATTATCATGTTCTTCGTCTCGGCGAGACCGCTCATGAGTTCGGGATTCTCTCCCTCCCTCATTCCGGGATTGAGTCGGAGATCTGTCCCTGTTCCTTGACCGTTCTGCTTCTCGTGGGCGATCCGGACGTTGCTCCAGAGGCAATGGGACGACGGGGAGTTGCACCTGTTCTCCAGGTTGTTCCCCTGCCATCCTTGGGGGAGGGACCCTAGGAATCTCCCTCCTAGGACCCCTCGTTTTGTGTTGAACTGGAGGGGGGGACCTTGAACTTACATCACGATCCCTCCCTTGATCTTGTCTAGGTGTTTCAGCCATGGATTTTTAACTTTCCCACAGACGGCGCCAATTGTGAGTGGGATGATTTAAGAAATCGTGACGGGAAGCTAAGAATCCACTTATCCAGCTGAAGCAATGGTACTCTCTGTTTGTGGACCTGTGATCTGCAAAAGAATAACCCGTCAAAGAGCCCTCTGCCGCTGCGGCAGGAAGACACTCCGATGGTTAAGTCAGGCGAAATCTCACAGGGGAATGGAAAGGCAAGCTAATATTCTCTATTAGCAAGCAAAACTCTCAATATTAGGCATACCTTTTTTGTTCATCTCCAGCTCTATTTATAGACTTTCCATTCTGCTCTAATTCTCTTAGAACCTTCTTTTCCACCGAAGTGTCTTCTGATTGGACATGGATTTCACGTCCATGCCCCTCCTGACAGAGTCTTGTCTTGTCCCATCATATCCGGGGCTCCATACCCTTTTCGGAAGAGCGGTTATCTGTCACTTCCCACGGGCTGCCCGTAATCCTGACCGACTTTCTCAGTTCGGCGGGTCGTCGATCCGCCCTTCTAAGGTCGGTATCTCTCAATACTTGGTTCTGTTGCCCCGATTTGGGGTATGGTCGGCACTCCTCGTGTCGGCAATTATCTCACGCGATCGGCACGTGCTCCTGGATGTGTTACTTGGTATCGGCGAATTCCGACTTTACTCTGAGTGGTCTAAATGTATTTTCTTAATTACATTTAACCCTCGTCATATTTATTTGCTTGTAAGAAGTTGTTTATCAAAATATTTTTCCGTATAATAATAAGTCTATTTATTTGTACTTTTATTTTGAAAATCAATCTCTTTGTAACTTATAAAAATATTATGCTTAATTACATAAAAGTATAAATACATGCGTGTATGTGGAGATATAGATTTAGAGAAAGTTGTGAAAATAAAAATATCATATATGAAATGTGAAAAGTTTTTTAATTTGAATTCCAAAAATATTTATATTTGAACATAAACCAATCAACTTCTCACACTTATTGCACTCAGAGTAATACTCACGAAAAGTCGTCCATAATTAATGAAATATTTTGTTTGACTTTAGATGAGTAATGATTGAATTGCTCTTGAATGTATATGACCCATTTGAGTATGTATGGGTATTTTTATCTTTTAGTATGAGACAAATTAGAAAAAAGAACTACACAAATAAGTATTTTCCAGTAAATAAATTAGCCTAAATAGAGTTGTTTTTGGGGCAAAAAATAAACAAGGCCAAGGCCCAATTTGGCCTAACTCGATTATAATAATTGAATTTGTCTTTATTCAATTTTTTTTTGTATTTGTTATTTTGGCCTCAATTTTTTGTGGATTATTGGTCTGTCTCGATAAGACGAATCTAAAAAGTATAAAATTATGTCTAAAAACTAAAAACAATCACTAAAGACGATGAATAAGTACAAAAAGAACTTTATTTTTAAATTATTTTTGTCTTTTTTGAATTTGTTTCAAATTTGATCCATGATTTATAATTTTTCTGAAAACTCTCATCGAGACGAATCAATAATTCACAAAAAGTTGATGAAAAATAAAAAAATATAAATTTTTTTAAATAAGAGCAAAATGATAATTAAATAATCAAGTCAAACCAAACCTAACCCAATTGGCACTGAACTTTGAGATATGTAAAAAAAAATTCATGGTATTAAAAAAAAAATCTCATGTTCTAACAACTTTAATTAATAACTGGGGGGGGGGGGGGGGGGGGGGCGGGGGGGCGCACCAGATGTCGATGCGTTGACGTGACAGGTGCCACCTTCTCCGAAATTTTATCTAGAATAATAAACGAAGAACGCCCAATATGCCATGGTGGGGTAGCTTACTGTGAGTTGACACGGTTTTGCCGCATATCCCTTCTCGCTTGGGTTACCGGGTCATCCATCACATGCCACCACCACACCACCTCTCTCTCTCTCTCTATGCACACCCCTGTTTATGTAAAAATATAAATCAAAGTCCATAAATTACCTGGAGAGTTCAAGTCGACTCATTATGTAAAAATAAGGGTTGCACCGGTTCGTTAAACAAAAATCAGTTCGGTTAGATGCATTGGTTGGGCCTAAGAGTCACAACGGTTGGACCCTCAAACAGTTATGAACCATCCAAGACTAACGGTCAAAATTTTGTTGGGTCAAACGGGCCTCCGAAATGGGTCGAAAACTTTCGAATGGGTCAATCAAATCCAATAAATAAAATTCCAAAAATAATTAATTAATTAATTAACTAATTAAATTTTTAATAAAAAATATTATCTAAATGACCCAAACCCGGCATGGCACCGCCTGTCAGACGGATGCAGCGGCAACACGCGTGTATGTAGTAGTTTGGGCCAAAATCCATACTACCTAAGTCATTTCTCATCCATAAAAGTGAGGTGCCACTTAAAAGTTTCACATTTTTTCCATGTGAAACTAACATTATTTTCGCCTCTTTTACCAATCTTTGGAGTCTACTTTGGATTCAATTTTTAATTCAAATATAAATAGTTTTGCCCAACCAAATACATAATCTTAAACTCCATATGTATGTAAACACATTGTCACTTTGATCCACAAATAAAAATGTCGTGGGACCCACTTTTATTTTAACTTAAACTTAGCTAAACTATGTTTTTCCAAACCATTTCTCTAATATGACTTAATCATCGGAATGTTTTTCTCCCGCTACCATAACAACGATGAGTTCTCTAACGATTTATTATCTTGCAAATCACAAGCGTAGAGAAAAAGAACATAGCTTTGTTGCTGAATATTTGAAATTATAATTTTCCGTCAAATTGAGAAAATCACCACCAATTTGTATTTGTTTGGGAATGGAAAAATGTAACACTATAAAACCCAGATTACGCGTAAAAAGCTAAAACTGGGTTGTTATGTGGTGTGCCCTGTCAATTACAACAGAGCCAGAATTTACAAACCATTGACTCAAATAAATATAAAAAATCTCATGCATTTCATATTTTCATTGCTAGTAGCTCCCGTTCGGCAATATTAGCTGAGAAATACATACATCCTTGGCTGTGAACAGCCAAAATAAAATTCTATATTGATAGTTGACTCACGTTGCTAAATCTTCGATTTTTTAAAAGATTTATCTACATTTCTGTATGGTAGTTGAAGTTACTTCCCATATATGTCTTGCGAATTTATTGTATGCTTTTTTTTTTTTTGGACATTATTATTATTTTGGCAGGTTCGTGTTTCAAGAAACTATTTATTTTCATTTTAGTATTAACTATTAGGAAACTAGAGTAGCCCAAAATTTCATAGCTAGGATGGGCCATACAAACAGGCCGGCCCATCCCACCGTTCAATACATATACCCAATTGCATGGCACAACAAGAGAACCCACGTAAAGAACAAGAAGATCCCTTGAACCAAGTTTTATCAAAGTAAACATTTAATCCACCACCCTCCCGAGCCATCGAGAAAATTAGTCTCGGTAATCATAGCCACATGTGGCTCTTTAGTTACATTAGTGTAAGATAAACAATTCTGAAAAACTAATAGTCTACAATTATTTTTTGTATTTCTGAGAAAATAAAAAATATTACATGAAACGTAAGAATAACAAAATAAGAAAAAACATATTGAAATCGTAAATCGAGACCCGTAATTCTCATGGTGTCCTTAAGACAAAATATAGTGTCTCACCGAAATGTTTGAGGATTTGCTTGGCGTTTGTCTCACATGATACAATGGGTGAAATCCGGTGTCAGTAGAACGTCCTGAGTAATGGCTAGCGAACTGGATGTACTTGTACTCTCTTTGATTTAAGAACACTCAAAGAACACTTGAAGAATAATAGGAGGAATGCTCAAATTTTTGGTTTGTTAATATGGGGAGGAGGATGCCCAAATTATATATCCATGGGGGAGCCAATAATTTAATTTCGTAATAAATCAAAAATTAAATTTTCAATTTGGAATAAATTCTGTGGTAATAAATCTAGAAATAAATCCTAGATAAAAAATCATAATAAATTTTATGGAATAAACCCGAAATTGAATTTTGATTTTAAATCAAAAATTAATTTTAGCATTGAGATTGAGAAAAAATTGATTTCTCATATTAAATTCACACCCATGTGTGGGAGCTCATAACGTAGCCCATTATAATCGAACCGAAGCCCAGCAATAAACCCAAACTCTTGGCCTATAAAAACATAAGCCATAAGGGTCCAAGGACCACGCCATGCCAAGACCAAGACCAAGGATCGATTCGAACGGGCGGCGGTGGCGCATGCATGTTTGGTAATTTTAGGCCAAAGTTCACATTACTTAGGTTCTTCCTCCCTCAAAAAACTTGGTACCCCAACGGTCTAAACTCATCGGCAAACTTGAGACTTACATACTCAACACAAAAATTGTGTTTTCCTTGTGTAGAACTAAGTGACTTATCACCGTCCCGCATATTATGCATGTGCATATTTGGAGAATTAATTTCTCATTCAAACGTTAATAAATTTTATCTATTCTTTCCAAGATTTGAACTCCTCAATTAGGAGTACACAACCACATTAAGACTCATCTCAAGTAGTCTTCGGGTACCCCATATGTTTTGGGACAAAATCATCAAAAAATATGGATAAAATTTATTTTTTCCAACAAATATTAGCTCTTGCGAAATTTCATATTCTTGCAGAATGTCCAGGCTTCTTACACACAAAACATGCGTAAATGTTATTGTTGTTACCATTGTTGTGGTGGTTTCCAATTGAAACTTGCTTAGAAGAAGGTTTTTGGTTCTTTTTGTGTTTCTTAAAATTCTTGAATTTTGATTAGTTTCTGTTAGGCCTATTTTTTACGTGTTTCTTACAAGGCCTTAAATAGATTGTTTGTTTCAAATGGACATTTGACTTAACATCATTAGCATAAATTAAATTTATCTTTGACGCATTACATCCCATCAATATAACTTTTTGGTCCTGGGTCATTACTTCCTCTTCCACTCTTAAGCGGGTGATCAAAGCCTCAACGTATAAGAGGTCCTTTTGCTTGTGTCTTAAAATATCCGCATATTCCTTCCATGATTTCGGCAACTTATTTATAATGGCTGAAATTTGCATTTGTTTATTAACTTGTATGCCTTCGCAATGAACTTCATGTGCAGTCATTTGGACATTATAGACTTGATCTACAACTGATTTGTCTTCAACCATCTGAAACCTAAAATATCGACTGCATGCAATTTTTTTATCCTACTTCTTTGGTATCATACTTTTGACGTAGAGCTTTGCAAATCTTTTTTGCTGAAGATAAACTTGATCACAGTAGTCATATAACTCGTCAAAAAGATAATTAAGTAAATAGTTTTTATAATAAATATGATATTTCTCTCACTTTTCTACGTCAACTTTATGATGAGAAAAATCTTCTTCACTTATTCCTTCTGTCTTCTTTTTCTTTAAATTTTTCTCAGTCAAAATATATCTCATGTTAAAAAGCATTAGATAAAATAAAGTCTTTTGTCTCCACCTCTTAAAGTGAGCACCACAAAAATAGAATGAATTGTTAAGATCACCATTCTGGTGATGTTCGTCACTGATCTACCATTCATAGCTGATGAATTTATGTTCTCCATTTTTTATATCGTCTCAAATTGTTAGAATAAAATGGAGAAAAATTATCTTAATTTTTTTTAATTCAAATAAAAAATTACCAGCAAGAAATTGATAGATATAGAGACGAGAACTAAGTCGCTCTCTTTAGACGATACTCGTCGTTTACAAAAGATTTTAGTTGTAATAGACTCTAAATTGCACGGCATCCCCATGAAGCTCAACTATCTAATTGTATATACTCATAAGTTTACACTACTTAAAAGATAAGAAGCTCCCAAATAGTACTTTTGTTAATCCAAAAGGAAAACACTATATGAGTAGTGTTAGAGAAGAGAGAATACTTCTAAGAAACAAGTAACGTAGCCTCTCGGCATCTTCTGCTTACATAGTTTATATATGTAATAATAAGCATCTATGCAATGATTACAAGAACATAATGATGGTGAGAATAAATGATATTCAATTGAAAATACTAACGTAAAAACCTTAAGACCATCAACAATAATATGACTTCAAAAACTCAAGGGAAAGTCTAAACCATATCAGCAGTCATATGCCGTGGTGGGGTGGCTTCCTGTCAATTAACACGGTTTTGCCGCCCCACCTCTATCTATATATACACACCAACACATGACCTCTCTCTCTATCTCTCTCTAAACGTCTACATACCTCAATACCCAAAACCTGTAAGAAAAGATCTCATAACCATTTCTCAAAACCCAATATACTTAATTTCAACTTCCAAAACCAATGGCATCAATATCAGCAATATCAAATTCGCTTTGTATTTCATCAATACCCATGCTTCCTTGTAGGCGAATTAGCCCCCAGCGTCAATCAAACAGAGCTTCGACAACAATCGTTTCGGTATCCAGAAACGAAAATTACGGAGGGAGAATGGTGGACGAGAACTTGATTGTTCTGCGGAAGAGAATCCACGAGATGAAGATGATAGAGAGGAACTACGAGCCCCCTGCCCACTGGATGGACTGGGAGAAGAATTGCTATGCGGGAAAAGACGAGTTTATCTGCGAATTAATGGGGTTTTTGCAGACTCAGATGATGAACACAAGGCCGTGTTTGGTTCTGGTTGTCATGGCGATTGTTGCTTTGAGCGTGCCGGCGGCGGCGGCCGTGGTTTGGTTTCAAATGCTGGGGATGGCAAAGGGTGTTTTATCTGGTTTTCATATTAATTAGATGTATGGAATTTGTTAGAAGTTTTGGCTGTAACTTGTCTATCACTCATACCTCAAATTTGTTTGTTTTCTTGTTTTTTGATATGGTCAAATATATACATACAGCTCTTGTATTGCCGTCAAGATTTTACAGTATTTCAAATTTTCCTTTCTAGGGCCCAGAAAAAAATGATTAATTGTCACTACTTTTTTAAGTGGATAAATAAAATTGTACTCTATATTTGTAGAATAGAATTTGATGTGTTATTTTATTTGAAAGATTAAACATACATAAAGTGTCGATTCTGATATTTGAGTTGTTCAAGTTCGATATTGTTGGCCACATGCGGTTGTTTTCTTAAAGAGTAATGTTAGGAACATATTCAAATACAAATGTTTTCAAAATTTTAGATGCACGTGAGATCCTTAATAATTTATGAATTTCACATGCATTCAATAATTTCAGACGAATCTGTATCGAGATATCCCTAAATTACCTGTGTTCTTAGGCTATCACTACTAGAAATTACACATTTTGTGACTAAGAATTTGGTCACTAAAAGGTCGTATATAGTCACCAAAAGTCAATCGTGACCAAAAGTATTTTAGTCACCTAACTCTAGTCACAAAAAGATATTTGTGACCACTAATTTGTTGGTCATAAAAGCATATCATTTAGTGACTAAACCGTGGTGACTGAAGGTGCGTTTCAGTGACCAAATCGATTTGTCACTTATAATTGGTCGTCACTGAATGTTTATTCCAGTGACCACAAGTGGTCACTGTTTGTGTCTTATAGTGACCTGATAGGTCATGACGTGCAGACTGAGCCGGTTAGTATTCTGGTCGGTCGGCAAGCAATTCGCCTCAGACATCTTCTGATCTGCTCAGTTCGGTCATCTGCTCAGCCATTATCTTGGTATGCTCAGCTCAGCCACTGTCCGGTATGCTCAGCCCAGCCATTGTCTGACCTATTCCGCTGGATAACTCTCCACAATTCCTAGGATCTATCTGCCTAAAACGGATCGTCCCACAAGGAAAGGAAGATCCCAAAGATCTCTCCACATCTTGCGCACCATCTCCACCCGCTTCCGTTATTTAAGGCAAGGGTGATCGTTGGAGATTCAGTTACCTAATTAAAGGTCACTAGCCTTGATTTACTCCACCAAATCAGGAATGGACCACGTCCTTCCCTAATTTGTCTCCAACGAGATCTCTATATAATGGAGGCAGCTCTATGGTACAAGGTACGAACATTCTGCCCAATTTTACCCATACAGTCTTTCTATTTTCCTCCATCCTCAAGCTAACTTAGGCATCAGAGGGGTGTTGGCAAGATACCACACCGGTGTCAAGTTCTTTTTGCAGGTCTGCCGGAGACGATCTTAAATCCGTTTCATCATGACCAATTAATTTAATCACGAAAAACGTTTAGTCACTAAAAACATTTTGTTTAGTGACCAAACAGTGATCACTATTGCTATCATATAGTGACGAACTAAGCTGATCACGAAAAATGTCTATTCAATAAAGACTATTTTTTCGGTGACCAAATAATAGTCATTGTCTGTACATCTTGTAATGACCAAATATTTTGGTCGCCAAATGATTTTCTCCGTGACTAATCTTTGGTCATTGTTTGTATCATATAGTGACCAATTGACTTAATCATCAAAAGTTTATAGTCACTAAATAATATTTTGGGTGACTCACTATTAGTTGTCGATAAATGTTTTTTATTATATTTAATTACCTACAATTTAGTCACCAAAATATTTTTTTATATTTTTGTGTGAATAATCTCACTAAACAATTTTTTTATTTTTAAATTTTTTTACACTTAGTATGATTGCAACACAAGTAGAATCTACTCCACATTCCATTTTATAAAAAGCAAGAGAACTAGAATTAGAACTTAAAGAACACAGAAACTACAATTTAAAGTTAAATAACCAGAATCCGACAAAAGTTCATAACTCTATAATTCAAAGCAACATAACCATAATTCGACAAAAACAAAAACTAGTAGTAGGACAAAAGTTTAAAGTTTGCATTCTAAAAATGACTAGGACACAAAAGTTATTGCTATAGCATACTAACTCCTTCAACTTGAAGTGGCATAACTACCGGCTTGATGGATGGATCAACTATGTGTTTTTTTATTTCCCTGGCGTGGTTTCACTAAGCTTGCAAGGGCCATCCTCTTTTGATATAGGTCATATGCAGTCCTCTCCGCTTGGCGCTCTCTCTTCTCCTCTTCACGCTCTCTCCTTATCTCCTCGCGCTCCCTCCTCGCCTCATCGCGCTCCATTTGCATCGTCTCTATCTCAAATTCACTTGCTCTCTTCTCCTCCTCACGTTCCATCCGAATCTTCTCTATCTCAGCTTCACGTGCTCTCTTCTCCTCCTCACATTCCATTCTCATCTTCTCCATCTCAGTTTCATGTGCTATCTTTTCCTCTTTGCGCTCCATTCTCATCTTGTTAAGAAACTCTTCATCCTGTACTTGTGACACAGCATTAGATGCAGTAGAAGATGAGAAAGGCTTGGGCCCAACCCCTAATCCAAGTATGTACTTCCTCCTCTTCCCAAGCACTTGTCTAGACATCTCCTCCGGTGTCAACAACATACCTGACTGAGTAGCTTCTTCTCGCACTTCCAACATCTCTACCTGTAAGTGTATAAAAACATAAGAGTAAACTAGAAGCATGGCAACAATCTAGAAATCCATGATCCAGAGATGTAGACAAACTCAATCACCCAAAGGGTATGCAATGTCATATCATTGACATAAGTGTAAAATCTTATGATACTTACATGTTTTTCAGCGCAAGTATGATGTATCCACTCTTTATCCTTGTTGGTATGAGTTTTCTCATATAATTCTGGAAAATCCTGATCCTGAGAGCCACCATTCTCTACCTATAAAGTTAAACTTATGTTAGCATAAAGGCACTACACCATTAGATAAAAAAAATAGACAAGGGGCATCATTAATGCAATAAGATTGGATAAATGTATACCGGTATAGTCATCTCTACAACAAATGATCGAGATCCCGAAGAATGACCAATTTTTAGCTCTCCCCTGTTTTTTTTGGCAGCAAGCGACCGTTTCTAAAATGAAAGAAGAACAAAAAATAGTACCAAAATTATCATAGCTTTGGCAAAAGGGCACTAAAGAGTTTGCTTTTGTGCATTTATCTTAAAAAAAGAATAGACTATATAGTACCTTGAACTTTTCACTTGTCCATAATACATCAATCATGTGACGCCAATCCTCCAAAGTCACTTGATCGTACGGATGACTATACATGTCCAATCCAATTGTTCTTTAATATTTTCATAATGACACTTCATTCTGTACCTCCAGTTTAGGTGAATATGATAGCACTTAGTGTGTACAGCTAGCTGGGCTAATGGATTTCCATGATAATCCTCCGAAATTTTGCACTTGTCCTATTAACATAACCAGTAAAGTTATAACACCAATTCAGATATGTAACTAGTAAGCCTAGCATGTAGTCAACTATATTTTTTAGATATTACCAGGACAGCTTGTATGACAGCGGATTGAGTAGCTTGATCAACATGCCACCATGTCGGGGTGTTCTTAACAGGACACATCATTCTAAGATACACGCCCAAAAGATTGGTTGCCTTGGGAGCATTAACACCACCTAAAGATTTCCAATTCGATGGCACTAGAACAAAAAGCTTCTCTCCACCTGGTGCTCTGCTCCAAAGAGTCTTTCAACTTTGTGGCAGAGCTTGCAACCAGGTGCTCCAAATACAACAATCGAAAAAAGGACAGAAATCAAACCTCTTGCTTGCTTTGGATTGAATGGAGCTCTGTCTGCACAATACCCTTGCAAATATAAAAATAAACACGTCAAAAAGTAAATTGTAATGGTAAGTCTACTTCTATTTTTTTTTTTAACCAATCAAACTTTTGATCATCGTGTTTGAAGATTTTGAATCACTTGAAATCAGAATTTAACAGAATCTAATATACAATTGATAGGTAGAGATCAACTACTTAGGAAATCGAATGCTACAAAGAAGTTAGTGGCTTATATATATATATATATGACTTTAGGTGCCAACTAACAACGTGCAAGCTTGCAACTCTCTCAGAAAACTTGGAACCCCCAAGGGTCTAAACCCTCAGGCAAACTTGGGATCACTTACATACTCAACACAAAAATTGTGTTTTCCTGATGCAGAACTAGGTGACCTATCACCTTCCTGCATATTACACATGTACATATTTGGAGAATTAATTTCTCATTCAAACGTTAATAAACTTTGACCTAAGTAAGTGTCGATTCTGATATTTGAGTTGTTCAAGTCCGATATTGTTGGCCACATGCGGTTGTTTTCTTAAAGAGTAATGTTAGGAACATATTCAAATACAGATGTGTTCAAAATTTTAGATGCACGCGAGACCCTTAATAATTTATGAACTTCACGTGCATTCAATAATTTCAGACACATTTGTATCGAGATATCCCTAAATTACCTGTGTTCTTAGGCTATTTTTTTAACTGGAATCATCCAAGAGATTGCATTTTTAATCCCATTTTCTAACTCAACAGACGGTGGTGGGTCAACTCGAAAATGATTGATCCCAAGCAACAAATAAACCTTTCTCAGCTATTTTCCATTTTTCTTTGTCTTATCGTTTCTGATAACAGCCAAATACATGTAAGACCTATTTGCATTTGTTTGGGAATGGAAAAAAGTAACCACTACGAAACCCAGATTAGGTGTAAAAAGTTCTCTTATGACACAATTAAAAGCTAAATCTGGGTTGTCATAATGTGATGCCCCTGTCAATAAAAACAGAGCCAGAATATATAAATCATCCAGAATTTTGTTTGGGAATATTGGAAAAAAGTAACCACTACGAACACGTCTGAACACAAATGTGCTTGGAACCGTTACATGTAATAGTTTAAAACACCACTACGAACACGTCTGAACACAAATGTGTTTCGAACCGTTACATCTAATAGTTTAAAACACATCTGTGTTCGAATATATCTAGAAAACCTTTCCAATCAAATATAAAAAAATCTCATGCATTTCAATAGTTCACTTCACCTCGTGTGTCAATACATCCTTCCGGCCTTGGTTGTGAACAACCAAAAAAAAAATTCTATATTGATAGTTGACTCACGTTGCAAAATCTTCGATTTTTAAATTTTTTTTCCCATATTTATATATGGTAGTTGACGTTACTTCCCATAAATGTCTTGCGAATTTATTTTGTGATGCTTTCTTTTTGTTTTGGCAGGTTCGTGTTGTAAGAACTTATCTATAATATATAGCCCAAACTTGTATTTGCTCATTAATTTGTACGTTTTCGCAACGGACTCCATGGTTTGATCCATAATTGATTTGCCTTCAACCATTTGAAACCTGAAAAATTAATTTTATGCATTTGCTTTGGATCCTACTTTGTCAGTGTCATACTTTTGACGTAGAGTCTTCCAAATCTTTTTTGCTGAAAAGTAAGCTTAATCATAGTAGTCATATAATTCGTCAGAAAGGTAATTAAGTACATAATTTTTACAGTAAACATGATATTTTCACGTTTCTACGTCTCACTCATTCTTTATGTTTTCTTTTTCTTTGGATTTTTCTTAGTCAAGATATACCCCATATCCAAAAGCATTAGGTAAAATATAAAGTTTATCTTAGTCTCCACCTCTTAAAATGAGCACTACACAAACAGAATGAATTGTTAAGGTCACCCATTTGGTGGTGTTCGTCACCGACCTATCATTCATAACTAATGAATTTAGGTTCTCCTATCGATATTGTCTAAAATTGTTGAAATAAAATAAAGAAATATTATCTTTTTTTTTCTTCAATCAAGAAATTACTGGCACGAAGGCAGTGGACATTGAGACACAGACTAAATCACTCTCTTAATACGATATGCGCCGTCTACAATTTTTTTTTGATATAATTAACTACAGGTTGCATGTCGTCCCTATGTTACAAGAAACTCAACCATCTAGATGTACACCCTCACAAGTTTACACTAATTGCACTACTAGAAAAAATACCAATGTGACACCGTTGGAGTGCAACTAGTCACTAAATATAAAAAAACAATGACAAGGTAGTCTGATCCAGTCACCAAAGGTGTTAAGTTCTGTGCGCCAAATGAAATCAATTTATGATGACAACATTTTATTTTTAGTGGCAAGTTTTGATGTTATAGAATGTTTAATTTTTGGTCACTAGGGCTTTTTATCACTAATGATCTCAATTTTGGCACAAACGAAAAAGTTTCTTTTTGGCGAGCATTAAAATTTTGGATTTGTCACTTAAAGGTTTTCTGGTGTCATGAAAAAATGTGTAAAATGAAACTACATAATTTTTATGCCTAAATGCTTGTCACAAAAAACTCCAAATTGGTTATTCCCAAATCGGCTATTCACTTTTGAGTCCTTTATTCGCAGATCGTCTTCTCACTTCTCATTTCTTCATTCACTGTTTGGCCATCGTCTTTTCCTTTGTCGTTCTGTTGTTCACCTTCTCTGTCGTCGTTCGTTCGTTCATCT